>JANHFO010002036.1:196077-226261 GCA_032468095.1 Pareas carinatus
CAACGATGCCGTGGAAGTGATGACCCGGTGTCTGGAAGCTGTGCGGATCTGGATGGGGAAGAACAGACTCAAGCTCAGCCCTCCAAGACTGAGTGGCTGTGGTTACTGGCGTTCCGATATAGCTCGCTTGAACCATTGCTGGCTATTGGGGGTGAAACATTGGCCCCCATGGAAAGGGCATGCAACTTGGGAGTCCTCCTGGATGTACGGCTATCTTTGAAACATTATATAGCAGCCGTCGCCAGCGGGGCCTTCTATCAGGTTTGCCTGGTTCGACAGTTGTGCCCCTTTCTTGATTGGGACTCCCTACAAACAGTCGTTCAAGCAATCGTCACTTCCCGTCTGGACTACAGCAATGCTCTCTACATGGGGCTCCCCTTGAGATGCACCCAGAGACTCCAGCTAGTCCAGAATGCAGCCACACAGGGGATTTTTGGAGCGAGTGGGCGTGCCCACGTAACTCCACTCCTGCGCAAGCTGCACTGGCTGCCGGTGATCTTCCAGGTGCATTTCAAGGTGTTGGTTACCACCTTTAAAGCGCTCCATGGCAGAGGGCCTAGTTACTTGCAGGACCACATTCTACAAACGGATACCTCCCGCCTACCCACACGCTCCCACAGAGTGGACCTCCTCAGGGTGCCACCGGTCAAACAATGTCGGCTGGTGACCCCCAGGGGGAGAGCCTTCTCTGTGGCGGCACCCAAAACTCCCTCCATTGAAGACTTGTACACCCAATGAGCCAAAAAGAGAGTTGTGAAAATAATTATTTGTGAAAATAATTATTTGTGAAAATAATTATAGACTTTTTCCACCCTAGATATAATCTGTTTCAACTTCTTTCCTAGACATAATCTGTTTCAACCTCTTCCCTCCAGACACAGCTATAGGGGATTGCAAACCAAAACAACTAGACACAAGAACAGTTTCTTCCCCCATGTACAAGTCTTCAATGGAGGGGAGTTTTGTAGCAATTATTTTTTCTGCAGTTCTAATTATTCTTTGAAGTCTGTGTTCATCTTTTTTATCAAAGAGAAAAGTAGTAGAGACTTGAATATTTCTTCTCTGTTCAATCAGGGTAGATTTATCACAAGGGAGTCCTTCCATTTGCACAGGCAGCACTCATCAACAAACTTTCAGTGGTGATATATCTTCGATATAAGCATAGAAAAGGGTTCCTTCTGGGATGATTGCCCAAATGGTGATTTATTGCATTACCATAATCAGAGAACACCGTTTGCTCTCCCAATAACTTTCAATGTCAAATATTTCACTATTAGCATGAACTCATAGGGTTTGCTTCGATTCTGTTTAGAGTTTCCATGCTGCATTTTCATCAAATAAATGATAAATCATGTAATGGCTTTTCCCAAGTCTATAAATACTTACTTTCTCTATTTCTCACTCTCCTTTTCTTTTTAAATGTACTTTTCAAAGCCTTAATGAAAATGAGTGGAGAGAGCTAAGGGAGCTTTCCCAGCCCCCTAGAAAATGTCTTTGTGTTATTTGCTAAAACTAATTAGCAGTTCGTTGCATCTGCTCTGTTGAATTACCATCTAAGCTCTTTTGGTAGAAGGAGAAAGCGACATAAGAGGCCAATATACAGCTTCAAGTGGTTAATCAGTTCTCATCTGGTAAAAGAAACACAGAGAAAACCAAATATATGGCCAAGGATTCTTTATCTATAACATCGATTAGTTGAGGGAGATGAAAAAGGACAAATAGCAAATTATGGATAATGGCTTGGTTGTGGGAGATGCAATAACTGAAGCTCACATTTCAGTTGGAGGCATAGGATACAGATTATATGGCTAATGTTGATGGAATTGTATTAATATTTATCTAAGACTTAATCTGGGAGTTTGAAACCCAGAAAAATGCCTAAATTGAGGTAACTAGGAAGGAATCACTGCTCCAAAGATTATTTACTTTATAAGGTATCAACCATGGTGGCACAGTGGTTAGAATGCAGCATTGCAGGCTAACTCTGCCCACGGTCTGGAGTTTGGTTCTGACCAGCTCAAGGCTGGCTCATCTTTCCATTCTTCCAAAGTCAGTAAAATAAGTACCCAGATTGTTGGGGGCAATATGCTGTAAACTGCTTAGAGAGGGCTGTAAAGCACTGTGAAGCAGTATATAAGTGCTAAGTTTAAGTGCTATTGCTATTGTTATCAATTACATACAGACTTACAATTTTAAATAAGACTAACGGTACAATATTACAACTCCATAGAAAGAGCAAACAGTACCAGTCCATACCATAATAACATAATTTTATTTAGCAATCAATACCGTTACCCATTGCACATAAAAGCATAAAAGAAAATCACAAAATTAGAAATCAGCCAACACAAATAATATGATAGCAACCATGGAAGACTCTCCAGCATATTCAGTTTCGAATAGAATATTTTCCAGAACGTCTATCACAATATATTATTGAGTCAGATGTTGACTCAATAGCACAAATAGTCCATTTTCACTTGTGGCCAACATATGGTACTTTTTTTTAAATTAGTGGAAAAGCATGCAGTGGTGCGCATGAGTAAAAATCACCATATGAAATGTAAAAATGATTTTATTAGTTAGAGTCTCAGTGAATGAAGTTTGGACTGCTGCCTGTGTTTTGGATACTTCTCAGCCTGATAGAAAAGCTGCTTGCCCCCCCCTCCCCACAATGCCCTTGTGCATTCATGCATTCACTCAGAATTTTACTCACAAGCATACAAGCTGGTGTTGTAGCTGCCTGTGAAACTGAATAACATAATAACAGAGTTGGAATTTGGAGGTCTTCTAGTCAAACATCTTACTCTGGCTCATTTCAGACAAATGGTTGCCCAATCTCTTCTTTAAAAACTCCAGCGTTGGAGCAACCACAAAATCATGGAGACCAAAACTGGATGCCGTATTCCAAGTGTGATCTCACCTAGGCATTCTAAAGAGGCGCTAACACTTCATATGATCTTGATTCTGAGCCACTGAGCCACACCTTGGCATTTTCATGGACATATTGATGTCCAGAAGTAGGTCTTACCCTATCCAGACTCTTTGTGTAGAGAAGCAACGGCCACATATATCGTTCCCAGTAACAGCCTATTTCCCTGGATCAGCTCCACTCAGGTTGATGTTGCCATGTAAATATGTTCTTAAGCAGTGGCTCCTGACCTTTTGGACACCAGGAACCAGTTCCATGGAAAAAAGTTTTTACACAGATCGGAATGGGTGTGGTTTTGTATGCTGCCTGCATTCCTGCGAATGAAGCTTGGCTTGTTTGTGCAGACCAGTTGCTGGCATGTCATGGCTCACTGCTGGTCCACGAATCAGGGGTTGGGGACCCCTGTTCTCAATGACTCAGCCTTTTAATGCTCAGTTCAAGCAAATGTCTCAAAGTCTATAAAGTAGCATATAACCATTGCCTTTCTCCAGACGTCTTAGTTGGGAGGAGATGCTGTTTTGGCCTTTATAGGTCAGCACAGAAGAGGAAGTCAGATCCACCAATCACCATGTAGGGCACGCACCTCCACAGAATGCACAGCTGGGATTTCGGAGGTGTTGGCCTATTGCAGCCCTCTGCAGACTCTGCTTACCAGTCAACACCTTCACAGCATAGTCATGTGGAGATGCCTACAGGCAGTTGTGGGCAACTCTAAATCAACTTTGATAGTTGTCTACCCTAACACTGTAATAGCTGTCAATCTCCAGACATCACCTCCCACTTCTTTCCCTGTATACTGTTTGTTGTTTCCTTTTCTCCTACAAACCCACACACACTCTGCCTTAGCATTTGCTTTTGAAAGCTAAGGGTTTGAATGGGAGATAGTTGTCGCTGGACATCAGCATGTCAATGAAAATGCCAGTTTGGCTCAATTAGCTAGGCAGCTAGAATGCCAGGATGAATACTTGTCAGTAAATGAATGTAAACTATCAAAACTATGTCTCAGGTTTTCTGGAACTATAAACTTTTACAAGTCTTTAAGAAACAATATAAGCTGTACTGATCCTTGGGAATGTGGAGTGAGAAGCATTTCTGCTTGACTGCAGTTGCTTTTCCCAATCCCTCACATGGAGATACACCAGGTATAAAAATTGTGCTTCAGCAATCACAAAATGAGGTAGTAACATAATAAAATCTCTTAGTTTTAGAAGCCAAAAAAATTGGAAGGTGAAGGGTGAAAACATTAAGAAAAGCCTGAGTTACCTTAGTAATAAAATTTAGGAGAACCGTGAATGGTAACATGAACCATAGAACTGTCAAATCAAAGCCATCATTTTACACTGGGGCTATCACACCAGGAATATATGTATGTGAAGGAGTCATGAAGAAGCAGAAAAGGGACTTGTTCTTTCAAAATGATCATCACTTACGGATCATTTGCTGATGTTTTCACTGTTCTTAAAGTTCACTAATTAGACCTACTCCAGGTCTGACACTGCTGGTACAGGTAGTTCTCCACTTATAACCATTGATTTGACTGTTGTTCAGAATTATGGCAGCACTGAAAAAGCGACTTAAGGTCCTTTCTTAAACTTATGATCGTTGTGCTGCCCTGTGGTCATGATTTGCGACCTTCCCAGTTGGCTTCTGAAAACAAGGAAACAAACAATGGGGAAGAGTTATTCACTTAACAATCATGTGATTCACTTAACGATCACATTATTCACTGTACAACCACAGTGATACATTTAACGAACATGATAAAAATGATTCCAAAATTGGATCTGGTCGCATGATGACTTGCTTAGCAACCAAAATTCTGGACCCAATTATGGTCATTAGTCAAAGACTATTTATAATTCACATGTACAGATGAATTTTGCTATATGAGTGCAATCTCTTTTTATCTCAGATTTTATAGGTGGTGGTGGCCAATCACTCTTAATTCAAGCAGAATGAAGAATAGGCATTCTTGTTAGCTACCCATGAATTGTGTGAAATATGTACAGAGCTTTACACAGGCAGAGATAATTAACTCTGTGGTGCGCTAACCTATCTTCCATAAATAGGATCAGCTTCTCAATTTCACATGTAGGAAGCTATTGGATAAATTTATGCTGATTGACTAAAGGGCTTAGAATTGATCTGGATTAATGAACTGATCATTATTACATATTGTCATGGATTTTAAAATAATTATTCATTTGGAAGAGTATTTTTTTTAGAAAAAATTATATGGTTACTGAAGGTACATAATTGTCACTCCAGCCAGCATACATCAAATAAAAAACAAACAACAGAAATGATTATACGCACAATCAGATGAAACAAACTCCATAGCCCACACATAAAATCATATTTCTAGCCATATGAAATGTCAGTATTTATACAGCAGTGTAGAACTGTTCAAAATGTTTTGACAGATTAATTTAACAATTTCAGCAACCTTACAGATTAGAAGTAAATAATTGCATACATCTTAGTTCTTTGGTTTCTGGGCTAAGGTCACAGCAACTACTTTAAACAGTGTTATTCAAATGAATTTCAAGTGCATATGAACCCCTTTCCTCAAATATTATGTACAGTGTATAGACAAGATAGGAATAAGACATGGACTTCAGTCCACACTGTCAATTAAAAGTAGATCCTATCAAATTATTGTGGAAGGACTGCCAAGAAGTTCTTAATTCAATGTCAGTAATTTAACTAGGATTCAAATGCAGTTTTTTTTTTAAATCTTAGATTCAGGCATGTCGAAAAGCTGTTTAGCTTTTTTTAAATACAGGAAGATAGAGACACCTTGGTGAAGCATTCCTCAGCCAACTTTCAATAAATAGAAGTCTTTTGCCTCCATATTTGAAATAGAATGCAAATATAAAAGTATGGTGAAGATTTTATGTTTTGAGACACAGTATTTCAGTGATATCTTTCAGGGATGATATTTCAGGGATGACAAGAACAATTAATCAGTGGAATGACTTGCCTGCAGAAGTTGTAGGTGCTTCAACACTGAAGGAATTTTTAAGAAGAGATTGGACAACTATTTGTCTGAAATAGTATAGGGATGGAGTTTTTTTCTGAGTTTGTGGGTTGGTGTCTGAATGTTTCATTACCAGGCTATATAACATCTTCAGCAGAATTTAGGGAATGTCAGTGTCGGTGTTCTGCTTATAAAGGCTTTGTGTGGTCAGTAGGTCTTGTGATGGGGAGGTCATGTCAGGTGAGGGTCATTGGGAGGTGAAGTATAGGATCCCCAAGAAGACCTTCAAGGTCCGTTCCAACTCCAGTGTTCTGTTATTCTGTTATATGGGAACAAATACAAACTTTTCTGGCTTTTGGGATAAAGAACAGATTCTGTGGTCATATATTATTTAGAGTGGGTGGGGGAAGGGTAATGCATCAAATGTTACAAGACTTTTTCAGAAATCATTCTTAGCTACTCAGTATGCTTGACTGCAGTGGAGACAAATGATTGCTTCGTCTTAGGAAGCATTGGATAATGTATTGGTCATCAGTTTAACGCTTCTCATAGCAGTCATGCAAGCATCCATGAAATAGAATTGCATTTGATTAATTAAATATTTGGTATGAAGAGACTGATCTCTTGTGTGGCTACAAGATTTCCTTCCAGAAATGTAAAGATCTGACATAAAGTATTAGTTTTTTGGTATGTATAAGAGGTCCAAATCTTTAACCTTAAATTATTTACGGTGGACCTCAATCCATACCTAAGAGGTCTATAAGGGAGCGTGCCTATGTGTACCAGTGTGCCTACTCTCCCTGTCCTACTGTCCCCATTTATTTGTACTCATTTACTATTATGCATATACTTATACTTGTCTATGCCTACATGTTTATATAGTATATTCCTACTTATGTTTGTTTTTCTCATATATGCTTGACTAAATAAATAAACTAAGCTAAACTAAACTAAACAACTAAATCTTGATCTTCCTGTAAAACCGGTATCTCTTGTGCCTTCTAGAACTGGAGAAAATTCTTCAAGGCTATTATTGGGATTAGCCATGCATCTTTAGTGTTGGCAAAGCCCACATTTGATATGTGGGTTTTGCTGTAGTGGAGAAACCATCACAAAAAACAACTAGCGTAAGCTTTTTGATCTCTCTCATGAAGGTGGTCCCTATTAGAGCTATGTAGATTTAAAGGTGAAGGAAGATTGTAATTTGGTTTAAGCAAGTGCTTATAGGTGTAATGTGCATGGACATGTTCTTTCCAATTTGTCCTTTCCCCTATGAATCCAGATATTGCATAACTCAAGTATTTCTTTGTGTGATTTGGGGCTAGTCACTCTTTCCTCACAGGGTGTTGCAGAGAAAATAAGGGGTAACAATCAGTATGTGCACTGAACAGAACAGAATAACAGAATTGGAAGGGATCTTGGAAGTCTTCTGCTCCAACCCCTGCTCAAGCAGGAAGCCCTATACCAATTTTCCAATCTCTTCTTAAAATCTTCCAGTGTTGGAACACCCATAACTTCTGGAGGCAGGTTGTTCCACTGTTCTAACTGGCAGTATATTGAGTCAGGGTAGAAATCCGATAATACTATAAACAACAGAAAGAATAGGAGGATATATTCAAGAATAGATGCATGCCATCAAATCTTCTTCAATTCCCACTGACCACAATAGATTTTTATTCAAGGATAGGTTAAGAAATAATCCTACAAAATCTTGCTCAAGAATCACCCAAATAGCTTTGGATTGATATGTCAGTTTTTGCAATAGAGAAGACTCAACCTGTCTGTTCATATTTGAGCCTGCACTGTAATATTTTCTTCGTAAAATCTTCTCGGAGGATCTAGCCTGATGTAGAAAAGGCGGCAGGGAGACTGAAAACAACCAGAGGGGACAATGGAAGACATGTATTAATGGACATGCAGGTTGGATGTGGAAGCAACAAAACTTTCATACCTTTCAGTCTGAAGTCATGCATGGCTTTAAAAATAAACATGAACATTTTAGTTATGCTTGGATTTCTTTATAACGTGTCTGGTTGTTCAAAATCCCATTTTTCCTTTAACAATAATGTTAGAACATGCTTTCCTGTGAAAAGACCACATTTTCTCAAGTATAGGGGGCCCTTTGGAGAAATTTCCCCCTTTCCCCTCCACCTATTCTACTGTTTCATAATTAATTTGGATTAAATGGGAGGGAGAAATCAGTAGAATACTGAGTGCAAGTTGAGCATATGTAACATTTATGCAACACTTCTATTCCTTTCTTTGCTACAAAATTATTGGTTCTTCTGTGAAATCATGGTGATTCTGTATGAATCCTAATAATTATACTTGGCTGATTTGTTGCCAATGTTGTTGACAGGTTGCTATTTTTGAATTCAGCTTTATACATCTGCAAAAGCAAAGCCATCCTATTTTACCTTCACATACAGGATCAGCTCTTGATTCTAGTCCTGCGTCTGCTACCGATTAATCAACATTTCTAAGAATAAAATTCTACTCAGGTTCTTTCAGTCCTTGGATGATCGGGATAATGCAGTTTTGCTTGGGTGCTGTTAATATTCATTAGTTTATGTCCCTAGAAGTAGTTTGGAAATGGAAATAATCTTAAATTCAGAGCTGTAATTGACCTTCATCCAACTCATCCAAGGATATTTGCCTTTCTGCTATTTTGAAGTATTAGTAGGATCCGCATCTGAATGGCCCAGATTAATTTGAAATCCCATCTTGTGCTTGTCTGCAATTACCCCGTAGAGCTGGTGACAGCTGTTATGCTCCTAATGACAGCCAGTCATTATTTCCTCCAGGAATATTTTCTGTGATCACTTTTTCCCACTGTAATTCCATCATTGTGACATTGTGTTATCACATGATAACAGCCTGTTTAACGGCTGTCATCTCTAAAGTTAACATTTAGAGAAGGCTGCTTGTGATTAGAGGAATCACCTTGGGATGTTGTGGTGAATTAGCACACACACACATTTTATTTATTCTACAGTAAATGATGATACCCAGTTCCAGTTGCAATCATACTATCAACATACCCTTCACAATTTCTTTACATTATCATCTACTTTTACTGCAGACTACATCCAAAGAAGAGAGCAATATGTGCTGCATCTGTTTCATCCACCCCAACGCAGTCTGATGAGGATTTGTGAACACATTTGGCTAAAATCAATTATAGATCCTGCAGTTAACAACTGGTTATATTGTGTGATATTCTCAAAAAATCATAATTATAAAAATACCATGAGTTGTTGGGGTTTGTTTTGTATTTTTATATTATAGTATATTGATGTGTAAAATATACACATCATTGGAATATTTTAATACTATTTAAACTGACTTTATAACTGACTTTACTTTATTTATGAATTTTAGCTTTAGCAAGCTTATACAGAGGTGAATTTTTCATCTCCATATAGCTTGACTGCTATTACCGTATTACATTGATTATAAGACATCCCCGATTATAAGACACACCCTTATTTTTCTGTTAGAAATAAAGAAATAAAAAAACCTTTACCCTGGTAAGACTCCATCAAATATAAGACACACCAGGAATACAGAGACATCAAAATATGAAAAAACATGTGACTTAAAATCGATGTAATACAGTAATAAGGATATGAAACCTGTCAAATCTCTGCCAACCCACAAATATAAACATGTAGTATACCATAGTAGAATTAGTGAGCTTCTCAAAAGTTATTTTTAGAATTTTTTAATAAATGGAGAAAGTAAGCATTGCTCTTTGGCAAATAGGTATTCCCATGTTTGCTAATACCTAGCAACCTAATGAAGTTCCATGTCCAGAGGGGAAAAAGAGTCATTTGAGGACTGTCTTAATTGCTAAGAAAGAAAATTTTCCAAATTGCTTGCTATGGCTGCATATCCTCCCTTGAGAACATTTTTCCCTCCTTTTCTCTGCTCAGGTGGCAACCTTCCATTCATTCACCTGTAGAACCTCTGTATCTGCCTTTTCTTCTTCCCATCCATTCAGAACTAGCTAAGTGCATCCGGAAATGTTGAACTCTCATTCACTTAAAAAAACAAAATCACAACCCACTTTAGGATTTTCAAAATATCCTTATTCCGATTCAGCCAACGCTCAGCATTTTTTTCTTGTCCTTTTGCATCGTTGTTTGTAGTTGGCCATTCCATGACTTCATCAGAGACACTGAGGGACAGTTTAAAAAACTTTCTTTCCAAAGGTCGTAATTAGTATCTGGACTTCTTGGCCAATCTATTCTATCACGTCTAATATGTTTGTGGTATGCAGATAAGGTTTTGGGAAAAACAAAATGTTTCAGAACTGTAAGGAGAACTGAAAAGAATACAAAAATAAGACTGGCTTTAATAAGAGGTCTGAATAGTTTTCTGGTTATTCAATAAATCAGAATAGAGCTGGAAGGGACCATGGAGAATTTCTAGTCCAACCCCTTGCTCAACCAGTCAGGTGGTTGTCCAGACTCTTCTTAAAAACCTCCAGTGATGGAGCACCCACAACTTCTGAAGGCAAGCATTTGCACTGGTTAATTGTCCTCAATGTTAGGAAGTTTCTCCTTAATTCCAGGTTGCTCCTCTCCTTGATTAGTTTCCATCCATTGCTTCTTGTCCTGCCCTCTGGTGCTTTGAAGAATAACTTGACTCCCTCTTCTTTGTGGCAACCCTGAGATATAGGAACACTGCTATCATGTCACCCTAGTCCTTCTTTTCATTAAACTAGACACACCCAATTCCAGCAACCATTCTTTATATGTTTTAGCCTCCAGTTCACTAATCATCTTTGTTGCTCTTCTCTGTGCTCTTTCTAGAGTCTCAACATCTTTTGTGGTGGTGACCAAAATTGGAAGCAGTATTCCAGATGTGATCTTACCAAGGCCTTGTAAAGTGGTATTAACAGTTCACATGATCCTGACTCTATCTCTCTGTTGATGCAGCCTGGAACTGTGTTGACTTTTTTGGCAGCTGCAACACATGACTGGCTCACATTTAAGTAATTGTCCACTAGTGGACTGTGAGTTCTAATTCCATCTTAAGCATGAAGTCAGCTATGTGACCTTGGACCAGTCACTCTCTCTGCAAGACATAGGAAGAAGGCAAGGGCAAGGCACTTCCAAAATCTTGCAGAGAAAACAGCAGGGACTAATGCAGGAAGTTGCCAGGAGTCAACACTGACTTGATGCTCCCCCAAAAAAATATCCTCTCCAAAAGAAATTTCCAGTCACTTGTAATATACTTATTTCAAACAATGCCTCTGGCCCATTCTTACAAAATAAAAATGAAGAGTGGCTGCAGCAATATGGTCTGTTTGGAACTGGGTCCATATTTTTTCTGGAGAAAAAAAGGCACAGATAAAGATCTATTCTGAAGACTACAAAAATGGCATGAAATGTTCTCCCCAGTATATCTTTTAAGAGCTATATACCCGCCATGGTTCTGACATAACATTAAGATAAGATGTTAGAATCCTAAAGGACTTCAGAAAAGCCTCAAGCAAATCCCCTATTTTCTTTAATAAAATAAAATGTTTATTTCGTAAAGTTCAAGGATATAAATGTAGTTATACATTTAATGCATCACTGGACAAACATTACGATCAATTGAAATATAAACACCAAGACTTTAGCAGACTAAAAAGTATAGTTATCAGCACTTGTTTGATCCTGTTAAAAATGTGATCTAGGTTCATTACACATCAAATTGCTAGCAACAGCTTCTTCTCAGGCATTGTTTTTCCTTGTCCTGCTCTCCAAGTTAACTGTGCTTATGCCATAAAAATCATAGCCTAGATTAATGAGGAATTTGGAAAGTGTTTCTAAATACTTGTATCAGATTAACTTATTGCACTATGTAAAACCCAAAGCAAGAACATAAACACTGATTTCGTGAGTGTTAATGTATTTCTGAAGCTTCTTAGAGAAAGCAGCCTCTAGAAAAGGGACGTAAGTAGACTTGCTTAGACACTTATTAAAATATTAACTATTGAAATGAGAGTGGTAAGTTAGTAAAAACAAACAAATCCTTATTTGATATTTAAAAACACAAATAGCACAAATCTTATTAGTCACAATTGTTTTATCAAAGAGTAAAATTCAGCAACCCAGATTTAACTGACCCATTTTATTAAAGCAATTTGATAGAGGAATTCTGTAGGAAGGAATAGATTGTGATGAACATTGGTGGCACCTAGTGGTGCAAAATATGCAGTTTCTTTCAGAACAACAAAGGTACTTGGGACAATAGAAGGAAAGAATCTGGACAGCAGAACAGAGATGATGATAAGTTGAAAACACCCCCTGGATACAGGGCATAAAGAAACGGCTTCTCATCAAACGTCCTTTATAGCAGACGGAGCAGTTGATACATGCTTGAATGTGTATCATTGCACTTGTTGCCATTTTGTCACGGAAAAGATAATAGTTTATAACTGAAGATATGAATAGAGAACTCAGAGAAACTTCATATCTTAAAGAAAGATTCTTATTCCGAAAGAATAAGAGCATTTAGTTGTGATATTTGATTATCCATGAATGCAGATCAGCATTGGTAGAACCAGCAGGAAATTATGGAATTGTAGTTTGAAGAATCCATAGTGGGAAAGGATAGTGATTCAATTTGTTCTCAGGACTATTTGTCGGATTATGGCATCTTTTTGCGGTCATTTATTACGCATATTTATATATGTAAATATGTGATTACTACACATAGTTTATATGTGTAAATAAATGGATTTGAATCAGCTTCAACTTTTCCAACAAAAAGGAGATCCAGGAAAAGTAATATTTTACTGCATATTGTTTTACAAAAAGTTATATGTCATTGTGCTTCAAAAGACTCAATAAATGTAGTCAGTCTGAATAATTCTTGCTTCTCTGATAAGACTAGTAAGTTGAAAGAACATTTCTGTCATAGGGATCTTATGAAATCTAACACTAGGCTATATGCCTCTATAATCTTTTTGGTATCTCTATAATTGGAGTGCTTCTTTTTTTCCTGTAGTTATCTTTGGTATGAAAATTAAAATGACTTGCTTTGTCGTGATAATGAAAAGAGTTCACAGTTCTGAGCGGTTCAGATTTGATAGTTTGCATGCTCGTCTTGTCACACGATCCAGTGTTTCTTTGACTTAGTTCCCTCAAAACATGTCCCAAGGGAGACTTGCTACATGAATGCCTTCTTCGTTCTGAGCTTTCTTCTTTATGATTCTCTCTTTAATATAGTGCTCTCAATCTCTAAAGGCTTTCTAATTTAAACTGAAGCACAGCAGGAGGCCTCTGGGAAAAAGTAAGGCAGAAAAGAAAAAAAATGGACTAAGTATAACAAAAGTAAGCACGGCAAAATACGATTATCTATATTTATTAAGAAATAGGTCAAGGCTTAAAAATAAGTATACAACCTCGTTTTGAACAACATGTTGTTCCAAAATCTGGTTCTGATGTGCTGGCCTACAGCTCCAAGAAACCCCATCCAGCGACATTATTCACCAAGACAGTTAGGAGTTCTCCGAGTTATATATTCAAAGAGTACCAAACTGGGGGATATTGCAGTACAACATGGCCATATCAGGAAATATATAAATTCTCCCAGGAACTGAGCATGGCTTTTGATAACTTCCATGCAGTTTTCTTTGCAGCATTACAGAATATATTTTGCCATTGCCTTTTTCCAAATATGTTTTTGTATCCTGAAATTTAGATAACAGTTCTGTAAATTTCAGGTGGACGATCACTGAAGTACTGTTCAGGGGTGACTGGACTTATTTTCTGAAAGCAGTCAAAGTTGTGTTAGGTACTAAGGCATCAGATTATGTGAGTGCCGCCATCCCCGGGAGAGTCCCCCACTCACCTACAGGACCAGATCCAAGGAGGCCCTGGCTATATCTAGACTGTGGGCCTTGAGTCTGACACCCGTGGTTTAGTGGGTTGAGTCATATAATACACTTTTTTAATACTTTTTCCCTCTGTGAAACAAGAAAATGATCACCAAGGCATGACTGTACAAAACAAGATGTGCAAAAGGATTATTGATAATGATTAGATGTAATTCTTGCTAATCAGCCTCTATTCCATGTAGACATTCTAGGAATTCAGTAATTGCTTCTGTTGTGTTCTTGGTTCAGTAGGCATTGAAGAGTCGGGTTGTATAAACATGAACAGGTTTATTACAGACAAGCAAATACATACTGGTCAACAAGCAGCATCACGACAGAAGCAGCAAAGACTGCTGCACAACAGGCTTATAAACAAAATGGCCCCTAGGTGGCAATCAATGAGCAATTGACATTTTCCTATGCTAAGGATACCTGGAGACAGACAGTCTGGGCTTGCTCAGGCTACAACTAATTTAGGGCTTAATACATTACAGCTTTTAAGTGCAATTCAGAGTACAGATAGTCCTGAACTTACAACGGGTTCAACTTACAACGGGTGTTCAAAGTTACAACAGCATTGAAAAAAATGACATGACCATTTTTCATATTTATGATCATTGCAGCATCTCTGTGGTCACGTGATTTATATTTGGACAACTGACTCACATTTATGACATTTGCAGTACCCTGGGGTCATGTGACCAGCTTTTGCAGCCTTCTGGCAAGCAAAGTCAATGGGGAAATAAGATTCACTTAACAACCATGTTACTAATTTAACAACTGCAGTGATTCAGTTAAGAAATGTGACAAGAAAAGTCATAAAATAGGGCAAAACTCACTTTACAAATTTTTCACTTAGCATCATAAATTTTGGGCTCAATTCTGGTTGTAGGTTGAGGACTTCCTGTACCTCCCTACCTTGCACAGAGTCAGGATATTTGAGCATTGTTGGTGTCTGCTCATCCCATTAGATTTTACAGAATGTGCATTCCTTGAGTTTCTTCTATGAAGCAATGTCATCTGATAGGGTGCTGCAAATATAAGCTTTCTGTTGTGACATGTGCCCTTTGGCACAACATTGTCTATAAGATCTAAACTATGGCTTTTTCTTCAGGCATTGGGCATGGAATGTTAGGTGAGTCTGACCTGTGCGATTTTAATGGGGAAAAATGTTGTTTTTAGTGGGCTCTGGAGCATTGCATATTATTGTTCTACTGATTGATTTGTCTGTTGCTGGCTACGCAGAATTGTGAGAATGAACTGGGTAGCCATCTCATAAATGGTTTAAACAACAAACAGTGCTAGGATGGAAGAAGAGTTAGTGCAAATCTTTATTTTTCTGGAACTTGCTGCATTTCATTTCATATTAATATTCTGCAGAACCTGTGCCAATTTGCAACAGCTTGCTTCTCATCCTCACATTTGTTTAAAGCTCCAAAAACAGGCTGATTCATTTTAATGTTGATTTTTTTAAAAACAACTTACAAAAACATGGCTTTGCATGTGGTCAGAAACTTAGGCAAACCTCCCTCTAGAAAGAATGGTTGGCAGATGCCCTTTCTCCCAGATGTGAAACAAGGGAAACTTCCTTTCACTCTGACCTGCAACTTTCTGTCCTTTCATTGTGCCACTGATTACAGCCAGATGGAAATTTTAACTACTTACAGAGTGTCTATTTTCTGTCACTCGTGTATCGTGATAATGACAAGCAGTATACTATTTGAATTCTGTATTTCTTTTTAGTGTTATATGACCTGTTAATGTTATGCAAATTATCTGCATCCGCAAGGAATGAAGTGTTCATAAACTATATTGTTTATGATGCTATTTGACATGATGGCAGGTTGCTATGCATACAGTACAAGTCACTTTGCCCCTGTCCTCAGCAGCTTTGAAATCTGAAGACTTGTCAAGAGCGATGTAAGATTTTCATGCAATGATATGCAAAACGCTAGAGTAAGTGAAAAGTAAGTCCTAGTGTCAAGTGCTATGATGAAAAGATAAGAGTTTAAACCCAGGATGCTTGCTGCCAAGATTTGGTGACCAAATAGTTTCACTTGGAACATCTACAGAACCCAAATGAATTTTCAAGAATTTCACAGATTTTTGACACATGTGCATGGCGCATCCAAATTTCAATTGCAAGGATTGATTCAATTCAACAAGTTCTTTTTTAAAAAAGAATTTTATTAATTTTTAAAACAAAAACAAAAACAAAAAACAAAGTGCTTCAACATTTTGACCAACATCAACCATCTGGGTATACATTTTTACATATTTTCAACAATACCTATTCATCTTACTAGTACAATTTCAAACCTACTACTTCTGTTTCTTGTATAACCATCCATCAAAATTATTCCATGTTTTGAAGTGTACCAATTCTTCTTTGTTCTTCAACATCAATGTTAATCTGTCCATTTCTGCACAGTCTAAAATTTTCCTAATTGTCTCTTCATCTTGTACTGTTTTTTCATTCTTCAACTTTTGTACAAAGATAATCCTAGCTTCTGTCAGGACGTGTACAGTCAAATACACATACTGCTTATTAAATTCTTCTGGAAGAATGCCTAGCAAAAATAATTCGGGTTTAAAGTTTACCTGTTTCTCAGTCATTTCTTATAACCATTTGCGTATTTTTTTCCAGTATTTTTCCACATATGTACACGTCCACCACATGTGATAATATGTACCTATGTTGTCTCTACACTTCCAACACCTATCTGACACTTCTTTACTCATCTTAAACATTTTGCATGGTGTCATATGCCATCTGTAAAACATCTTATACAAATTCTCTTTATATGCTGTAGCTTTAATCATCCTTAAATTTTCCCTACATAATTTCTGCCATCTATCAATATCAATAGCATACCCAAAAAAATTTGCCCATGTTATCATAGTCTCTTTAACTTGTTAATCTTCCATTCTCTATCTAATAGAAAATTATACATTTTCTTTATTAATTTCTCATCATTGGTCAACAATAACTCATCAAATTCTGTTGGGCCACTTTCAAACTCTTCTGTTTTTGCATCTTTATCATATCTACTTTTTAATTGCAGATATGACCACCATATCATACCTTGATTTTCCAGTGCTAGTCTAGATTTCAGATTTCTCTCCAAATTTAAAATATCTTTACATGTCCAAATCTTTTCCATATCAAACAAATTTGAATGTACAAAAGCTTCCATAGTGCAGACCCACTCTGGAATTTTCATATATATTTTTTGTTTAACTTTCTCCCATACTTTATATAAAGTGTTCCTCACATAATGTTTTTGAAAATATCTGTGGATCCTATTCTTACCATACCATAAAAAAGAAAGTCATCCTAGTTGTAAATCATAACATTCTAAATATAGCAGCCTCTTATTCCTTAACATTATCCATTCCTTAATCCATGTTAAAGCAGATGCCTGGTAGTATAAATTCCAATCTGACAGGCTCTGATCTCCTCTCTTCTTGTTATCTTATAACAGTTTCAACTTTGTTCTTGCTTTTCCATATTTTTTTTGGAATGCCAAAAACATGTCTTGGGTATTTTTTTTCCATTTGTACTGTCATAACTTCTTGAGCCATAAGAATAGAACTTCTTCTTGGAACTCTACTCATTTTGCAACAAGTTCTATGCTAAGTTTTGTTTTTCTGCCTCTGAAAGTCCAAATATTTACTTCTAATTTCAAAACAATCCACAGGTGTTACCAATGTCAAAATTTCTATTTTTGCCACGGGATGCCTTTTTCAATCATTAATGCAGACAACAATATTTACACCTATTCCTTTCTTTCTCATATAAGTCTTTTAATAATAGTTAGTAAAAATGGAAAAAATTATTTTTTCTTAAATTTAAAATTCTTTACTTTTATTTTATTCTCTCTAGAACTTTTATTCCATTTTAAAATCTTTTGTAGTAAATGAACCCTTCCGTTGCAGGCACCATTTCCCCCTCCCTTTTCTCCAGGAAGCTTTCTCTTTCAACTTTCTCCTAAATCAGGTAGTAAAAGCCTTTTGAAGTAGTAAATCTGCTCACACAGATAGTTGATTGCAGATCTCAGTGCAGTTTGAATTCAAACCACTCAGTTTTTTTCCTCCATAGCTTGTCTGCGGCTAGATGCTGTACTTTGACAGCCCAGTTCACAGATCATCCGAGGGATTTTCTCCCTTATCCCAGGATGGTCGCCACCTTTCCTGGAATTGCAGAACACCCCCTCTCTTTGTTGTCTCTCTGGGGCAACTTTGGGCTCAGTACCAGGCTTGGAACCGTCCCTATCTACGAAGTGTCAAAACAGTTTGGCTTGGAGCTCTCCAAGTCTGCTGTTTTTGCGTCGCGCCGTCCACCGGAAGTCCAATTCAACAAGTCTTGATTCAGTCAGATAAGCCAAATCAATTCAGTTTAGCTTGCCAGTTTTGACTGATTTGGTTCAGCTTGTTGATTCAATTTGATAAATAGCGTGTACATGCCAATCTATTGAGATCCAAAGGTATTTAATTTAGCTTAAAGCATTAGTTTGAATCAGAGCCCCAGCTTTTACCAATTCTCTGATGCTTTCCAAAAGTGCTTTGGAACATTTGAAGGAATTATGTTCTCCCACCCTTGAAGATTAATTGTCCATCAATTGAGAAGAAAAAGCAACAAGGGAATAAAAAGCCTGGCTGAACTTAAACTAATAGTAGCCAAGCAGAAAATATGGTTCTAATTCTTTCATAGTTTGAATAGCGTACATACTGTATGTAAATTTTTCTGGCCACGTGGCATCCTAGGTTTAAAATCTTCAAATCACAATCTCTCATGATACTTTAAGAACATCTCACACGCTTTTACAAGATGCTAAGATCTTATGCAATTTCATTGTATTTCATTTTTGAGAAGGCTTGGGAAGCCTCTGGGAACACTGGTAAGAATCTTTGCAAATCCCTGAATTAAGGGAAGGATACAAACATAAGTGGCAAAGATAGACTAGGCTTCTGTTTTTCACAATATCCACCCAGAAGCTTGTGGCAAGACCACAAGCAAGATGGCAATATTCTTCTGTTGTTTCCAATAACATACTTCAGATAAGCCCCACTTATAGATTAGTCAAGGACAGCCGTGTCTTCTATCTCTCACTCTTATCTCTTTAAAGATCATTTAAGTAGATGGCTATCACCATCTCCTATGGAAGCCACATCCATGACTTAATCATGGGTTATGCGCTGCAGCTATCCCCTTTTGACTGTTCTGAGTCTCTCATCTTTTCCATGCTCCATATTATGCAGAACGGCCTTCTCCACTCTTCCTTGTTTGATATCTGTAGTAAAAAGATTCAAACGTTTCTATTAATTTAAACTGCAATTTCTACAACAACCAGTTGGGGCCTACGGGTAGTCCTCAACTTATGAGAATGTCTGTTGCAAAGCAAGGCAATTGCTAAGTGAATCGTAATTGATTATAAGAACTTTATGCCATGGTTGTGAAGTGAATCATGCAGTTGTTAAGTAAATTCAGGTTGGTTCATTGATTTTCCTGGATGGGAGTTAGTTGGAAACTCGTAAACGGCAATTAGATGGCCCGTGTGTGTGTGTGTGTTTGCGTGTGTGTGTGTTCCAACTCTTGTGAGAACAGACTTGAGTGCCAAGCATCCAAATTTTGATCACTTGATTGTGGGGATGCTGCAAGTATGAAGTCCTGTCGTAAGTGTCTTTTTTCTGTGTTGCTGTAACTTCAAATGGTAGCTAAAAGAATGGCAATGAGGACTACCTGTATTTTTTTCCTACTAGCCTTTTAGCACTGATATTGTTCGAATATATTCCACCATGCCTTGGAACGGCAGAGGTCATAGCAAGACTTCAATATTATCTCTCCCCTCACACACACACACACACACACACACACACACTTATTTTATGCCCATCCAGAGAGGTGTTTGGCAAAAATTATATTCCATTCTTTTGTCTCTCTGCCTGTCACTCACCTGAACAAGAGTTGTAGCTTATTGGTACAGGTAGTCCTCAACCTATGACTACAACTGAACCTGAAATTTCTGTTGCTAAGTGAGTTTAACTCATTTTGCGATGTTTCTTGCCACATTTGTTAAGTGAATTGCTGCAGTTGTTAAATTCGTAACACCGTTGTTAATTGTATCTTGTTTCCTTATTGACTTTGCTTGTCAGAAGGTTGCAGAGAATGATCCCATGTTCCCGGGACACTGCAACCGTCATAAATGTGAGTCCGTAGTCAAGTATCCGAATGTATATCACACGATCATGGGGATGCTGCAAGGGGTCATAAGTGTGAAAAACAATCATAAGTCATTTTTTTCAGTGCCGTTGTAACTTTGAACAGTCACTAAGTGAACTGCTGTAAGTCAAGGACTATGTGTAAATGATAAGATTTGGGGAGTCTCAAAATATGTTGTACTAAACCACATGTCACCCACATGACTGCTGTGTTTTGGGCACTAGGGCCCAGTTCCATGAAGAAAGGTTTTTTCATGGCCTGTAGGGGGCATAGATTTGCATGCTGTTTGCATGGACCAGTTGCTGGCATGCTGTGGATCAGTACTCCTGTTATAAAGGAACCTTTTTCTTTTTCTCTCTCTTTGAGTCTGCATCTCCCTTTAACCTGTTTTCTGTTATGTTTTAAATAATACATGTTGCTTTTTTAAGAGTAGAACACCTCAGAGGCTCTCTGGAGTGAGTTAGCAGAATTCCCAGATATCTACGCACACATACACATACGCACATCCCATACATATGCACTAATCCAGGAAGCAAGTGATAAACAACCAGGTGGAAAGGCAGGTATATAGTCTCTCCTAGGACATTTCTTGTAGCTCTGGTGATATTTTTCAGCACGAGAGACTGAATAGATGTGTACAGGAGTTGCCATCTGGATGTTTCATTTATGGAGGATGGTGTGAACTGAATTCACAAAAAAGCAAAATCATAGTGCTATAATTTTCTGTGTTATTCAGAAGTAAGAGCGCGCCTGTTGACACATTTGGAAATGTGGCGGGTTGCTGACTCACGGTGATTTGCAACCATTGTTCTAATGTTTTTATTTACTGTTTTCCCAATATAGCATTGTTTCGGTGTTTGGGTGTAGATTACTTTGCAGGTGATTAAATAGCAGAAGTCAGAGTACAAATATGTTAAGCAAATTTTTCTTTTGCATCCTACTCAATGTATTCTAGAAATCAGTTAATCCTGTATTTAAGAAACCCCATGGATATTATCCTATTAAAAATATCTCCCTCCCCCACTCATTAATATGTGGCACCACTAATAAGGAAAGGTTGAGCCACACTTTAGTATTATATGAAATGTTGTAGCACAGTGGTTAGAATGCTGTATTGCAGGCTAATTCTTCTGACTGCCAGCAGTTCGATTCTCACCGGCTCATGGTTGACTCAGCCTTCCATCCTTTTGAGGTCAGTAAAATGAGAATTCAGATTGTTGGGGGCAATAGACTGACTCTGTAAACTGCTTAGAGAGGATTGTAAAGCACTGTGAAGTGGTATGTAAGTCTAAGTGCTATTGCTAGTATTGGGTCTCCCTCTGCCATAAGGTCATAAGATTGACTTTCTTTTAAACTAGTTTATTCAATTTCAAAAGGATTGTTGTGAATCCAAAATGGGGGGTGTCAATTATTATTATTATTTATTATTATTTATTAAATTTATATACCGCCCTTCTCCCCGAAGGGACTCAGGGCGGTATACAGCCAGTAAAAACAAACATATGTACAAATAAATGTACACAATTTAAGAACAATTAAAACAAAATATTTAAGGTGACTGAGAATTACGAGAGCCAATATTAAAACCAATTTAAAACTGAATTAAAATTCAAAAACAGAATGTTACAAATTTCCCATACCCCCTTAAAGACTTCAGAAAAAAGTCTGAATAAAATCATAGCAAATGATTTATTATTATTATTTATATATTTTTCACATTTTTGAACCTCCCATCTCTTTCAGCAATAAGCACTTTCTGTCCCCTTTCAAGGCTTTTCTGGATTTTCTGCCTCCAGGTTTACAGTCCGTGTGATTACAATGGTTAAAGTGTTGCATTTGGATGGGGAGATCCAAATTTTAAGTCCACTGTTAGCCCTGGAAACTCACAGGAGGACCTTGAGCAATTACTATCTCTCTGAGGCCAATCTGAGTTGCTGCTGGGAAGAAAACTTAACGTGTTATGTACACTTTTTGCTTCTATAGGAAAGTTGATATAAATCTAACACATTTATAAAAGGAGTAAATGAACTATACCTTAAAGCATTTTTCAACATCATGTTTAATTTCTGTCTCATAGGACTAATTATCCCAAACTCACTGGCAAAAAAGAATCCTAGCATCTTTGGATTTGATGATTTGGGTCATAATAAAGGAAACATGCCAGTATATTCATTCTTTTACTCCAACATTTAACTTACTCGTGACAGTTTAAAGCATCCTTTTTTCACATGCTTGAAAATGAATATTTGGTTTATATTTACAACTGTTTTCTTAGAAATGAATCCTTCTAAATTCCATAGGGCTCACTTTCGGGCAAAAATGTCCAAAAATGGTTCCTAAATATGCACATTGCTTTTTTCTCATATGATGTGGGAGTAGGGGCTGCTTTGTTTGAAGGGAAAAGGAATAGGAATTCTGTCTTTTAAAGTGAGTGAGTGAGAATTCTGAGTTGATTGTTTGATGACCCTTTTGTTTATTTTCTTGGCAATCCATTACATTTTCAGGAGTTTTGCCCCACCATTCATAGAGTGGTGTTTGTTTCCATAGACTATCATAGGAAGAACCATTGCCTGCACAATTCTGATCTTTGTATGTATACCTTTCCAAGGATGTTCTACAAAGTGTTGCTTGCAGCATAATTCTTTACTGTTGATTCCTTTACTGTTGGTAGTTGATTATAAAAGGCAGAAACTATCTGCCACTTCATTGCCCATGTGGTCGTTTCTAAGGCTGGTTGCTGTACCTGTTGTCTTTAATTTGGTTTTTTAATTTGTAATCTTAGTATACATTTTTCATTGTACTCTTTGACTTTCATTACTAGAGCTTGCAGTTCCTTTGCATTTTCAGCTATCAGAGGAGTGTTACCAGCATAGGATAGATTTTTTATGTTTCCCCCTATAATATTAAAACCACATTCATCTTCTTCCAATCTAGCTTCTCTTAATATATATTCCACATATAGGTTCAATGATTAAGGGGAGCACATACCACCTTGTATAACTCCTTTGCCACTCTAACACTAGTCTGTTTCTGTTTCTGTTCTGTCCATTTGTGATTTCTTGACCTGTATATAGGTTTTACTCTGAGGACAATGAAATGTTCTGGAATGTTTTTCTAATGACATTCTATAACCTTGACATGATCAACATAACTGAAGGCCTTTCTATAACAAACAAAACATATACTATTTCTTTTTGGTATTCTTTGGCTTTCTCAATTATTCAACATGCTTCAATAATTATGTTTCTCAGCCTTTTCTAAAGCCAGTTTGAACATCTGTCATTTAACTTTCCATGGAGGGCTCTAATCTGCATTGGATGACTGTAAGCATTAGTTTGCTGGCATGTGAAATTTAGGTTTTCGTGTTTCCCTGAAAATGAGACACTGTCTTATATTAATTTTTGTTCCCAAAGATACGCTAGGTCTTATTTTCAGGGGATGTCTTATTTTTCCACCAAGGCTGCCCAGAACCGGAAGTCTAAGGCCTTATTATCGGGGTCTTATTTTCGGGAGATGCCTTATATTTCAGTGAAAGGCAAAACTGCAAGTAGATCTTATTTTCGGAGGATGTCTTACTTTCGGGGAAACAGGGTATATTGTAGTGTGCACATTCTCTTAAGGTTCATGTTTTTATATTTGTATTTAGGTTGATCTCTTTTAGTCTGTTAGTCATTGTGTGGTTCTCCAGATTTGCTGGTATAGTTTGGTTAGAACCTTTGCTTATTTCTATTCTGCTGCTTACCATAAGTCTATAGATACTCTATGAATTCCTGTAGCCTTTCTGAATTTTGTAATGACCAGAATCCTACTCTATCTTCTAGTCTAAAGGTTGTTACAAGTAGGAAATATCTTCCAAAGTATCTTGTATGCTGATGTCTCTACTGCATAGAATTTTAAGTGTCTATTTATTGGCATCCTTTGGCATGCAATTTCAAGGTTGGAATCTCCTTCTGTTTTCAGAGCCTTTTTGAAGACTTCCCTTATTTTTCTTCAGTGTTTTAACAGGTTATTTTTGTAATAACATTGTTCTTGTCCCTTCTAGCGCTTCTCTGAAATTCTTTGTTGAACTTCTTTCTTAGATATTTGTCTTTTTTGCCTTTGCCTTTTTCTTTTCTTTTTAGCAATGTCTTGTTTTGGCATCCACCCTGCTTTCTTCTCTTTCTTGATCTTTGGCAGTCTCTTTTCACTTTTATCATTAGCAACCTCTTTGATTTTATTCTCTAATGCTCATGGTTCTTGATCAAGAGGTTAGGAACTTGACATTTGACAAGTTAGCAAGCCCTTGGCTCTTTTAAGGAGCATTTGGGATTGGAAAATGAGACACACAAATGGCCCAAATGAACTGTGGTTCAGTCAAGATGTTACAAGAGTTTTATATAATTGATACTATTCATGAGATTATCATTATTATTGTGGGTTTTAGTGTGATTTTGTCATATTGAATGTGGTATGGCAAAGGCAATGAAACAAATAGTTACATAGCCTGATGATATTACTTCTATTACATGTTATTGTATTTACCAGTTTAAAAATATATACCATATTTTTCTACAATAGAGTATCAAGCTGTGTTTCCTTTTATTACAAAGATATAGTTGTGAAGCACAGACTAGCTGGTGGGGGGGTGTTTGGAAAGTTCTATGCTCTACAAGAAACATAATACAGAATTATAGCAATAAATGCCATAGTAGAAGGTAACTTTTATTTTTGCCCTGCAGCCTAAGTAGCTTCCCTCCTGGCCTGTTTCCAACTATTTTTAAAGCCATGTCAGAAATTCCAGTCTAGAATGCAGTGGATTGGTAATGGGGCAGGACAGCTGCTGCGTCTAATTTACTGCCACCTCAGGAACGGATTGGTCTTTCCTCTGCTTCTTAACCTCCCTATCCATGGCTTTTGTGTGGAGCAGTTTAGCAAAAACTGCATTTTACTTTTAGGGCTTTTTCATTCCTCACTAATTTTCTATATTTGTCCTTTGTTTCTCCAGATTTTTGTACTCCACACATGGATGCTTTCACACTTCCTTCCCATGTTATCTTCTCTGACACTAATGCAGACCTCTCCTGTTTCTTCTTTCCCCTTCCTGGAGCTCTGAAGTCACATTAATTAAAACAAAAAAACAACCCCACAGGCCGTTGGTCAGATCTTATCTTCTCCTACAGGTCCATGGGAGCCTTGTAGCAAAGAAACAATGTCCCTACCCTATGATTGAAAGATGTTTTAAACATAAAGAGAAAGGACGGGAAGCTTTGCAGTGTTATGGAAAGAGGGGAAAAACCAAAAGAAGCTTGTTTTACTCAGCCTAATTAGACCTTGAAAGGGTGCCCAGTGGAAGATGTGAGATGTTGAATAGATAATGAGCAGCTAGGGTTGAAGAGAGTTCATTGACTTCATGAGCCCTTGTATTAGCTATAAACTATTTAAAACTACAGAGAACAGAAGTGGCCTAGGATAAAATGTTTGTACCAGGGAGGAGAGGATATATCGGACGCCACAACCAATAAAAGCTGAGGATACTACTAGAATGAAATGAAACACTGGAAACAATCTGATCTGAGGGGCATGGAACAGTTTAGGTGAAATAGAAGGAGTTTTAAACTGAAAACATAGATGTGGACTCCATTTCTAATGGGTTGGGAGCAGGGTAAGGAAAAGGAAGATATCATCTGTTCTTACACCCAGGAAATGAGG
Source organism: Pareas carinatus (assembly GCA_032468095.1). Taxonomy (NCBI): domain Eukaryota; kingdom Metazoa; phylum Chordata; class Lepidosauria; order Squamata; family Pareidae; genus Pareas; species Pareas carinatus. The sequence continues at coordinate 221,777 of JANHFO010002036.1, forward strand.
AATATTCTGTCCTGGTGATGGGACAAGGGGAACGTGTGATCTTCACTTGGTTGCACCTATGCTCTCACATTTTTATAAAAAGTTCTAAAACAGCCTGTAGATTTACCACTGGTTTATATGAAGTTAGGGAAATATTAAAATCATGAATGTTTCTTTTATTTATTTTTAGAAGACTTTTATCACCAAATCCTGTTTTATTTAGAGATTCTCTACTGATATTATAACATGCTCCAGATGTGCAAGGGATAATTCATCTCATTCCGTAACAGCAACATACATCATATTACTGTGGAAGATCAAGGACACACCTGTCTTTTCAGGTCTGCCAAGTGCAGCTAATTTCTCCTCTAGCAGCCAAGGGATATTTGTTACAACTAACTAATTCAAATGGGTAAAGCTTAATGGAAGAGAGAAAGGTATATAACATAAATTTAAATTGATCATTATTTTCCATACTCAGAATGATAGAGTGTAAGAGTTAGAAAGAGATGTCATTTATTTATTTATTTTCCTGCATTTCTATTCCACTGCAATTTATTGCATTTCTATTCCATCACAATTCAGAGATGTGTGGTGGTTTATGGATCTTTTATATTAAACTCAGCCTCGTAAATTATACTCCAAACCTATTAGTGACTACTACAGAAAGTAGTAGTAGTAGTAGTAGTAGTAGTAGTAGTAGTAGTAGTAGTAGTAGTAGTAGTAGAGGACTACTGTTTTAGTCCTGTATCTCTGACAGATGGCCATCTAATCATTGTTTAAGCAACTTCAGACATTCAGCTCCTCAAGCCATTGTTCCACATGTCTGTCATTGGAATTTTTTCCCCTAATTTTTCAATCAAAATCTACTTCTTTGTTATTAACACTAGCTTGCATTTCTAATTAAGATTTAGTTTTCACTTGGAAGAAAGACTACAAATAAATCTGAGAGTTGTGGGTTAGATTGGGAAGTGGAAAATTGAATAAAAATTGTTCCAAAAGACATTGGAAAATTGTCTCCACATTGTTGCCATGAAAAAGGTGTTGAGCTCAGAATGAGGTTGTCTTTAACTTTAATGCAACACATTGTGTATAAATGAAAAGTGGGTGTTTAAATGTATAGAAGCCTTGGACCATAAGACATTTTATAGAATAACTAAAGGATTTATTGAAGTATAAACACTCCTAGAATAATGTCATCCTCTTAAGAGGTGTGACATGTGTTTATAGGGAAAAGCCTACAGTTTGATCAAAAGGTCCTGAAGTTTCAGTTGGGCAGATTCTAAAAACCCAGATAAACACAGAGTATTCTCCCTATTTGCAAGAACAGCAGTTGTAATAAGTATACTCCACAAGTAAAGTAAAAAACCCTGACTTGATCCTTCAGAGTTAACCAAATGCTGCTCTAACAGAAAAAAATTGCACGATAAGTGCAGTTTCAGGAATAAAATCCCAATTGTTCCTTTCCAAATTGCAGCTATAATTTACAGTAATGTCTGGAATTATAAATATGAATAAAGATTATGCTTTAAATGTTTTCCTCTATTGAACGAATTTCATCTTCTCATTAACCTAAACTAGACATTTTCAAATTTGATGAATAAAGGTGTGGATTTAATCTCATGTCACCTCATGCCTGTGTATGTTCATGTTTGTGGGTGCATGTGCATATGAATCTGTATGTAATCATATATGCACACATGTGTATAGTACATACTTTTACTTTTTAAGTAAAAGTGTCTGCCACTTTTTACTGCATAATTTAACCTGTGTGTTTTGATATTTATATTCTGCATACTCAAATAACTTTGATGTTGGAGACCTTGTAGAAAATAAAAATAAAAATTTCTTCCTCAGGCTTCAGAATGCCTTAGTTTTTGCAAAGTTCAAATTGCCTCTAACATTTTTCTGCTAAAAGAAATTACCGAAAGATGAGAGGAAAATAAAGAGAAGGTTGTAGTAATGGAAAGGAAGACCTGGGTTATGATATATCCCACAGCATTTGTTTCTACCAAAGATTGGTAAACCTTAATGGAAAAAAGGTGTGCAAAGAAATCATAGCTTGAGTGCTAATCAGAGAGAATCAGTGGCAGAAAGGGAAAAGATTGAAGAGTATCTACCGACATCTGATGGCATTTTGAGTGACAGACCTGGATAAAAATGAGACTGTACAGGCAGCCCCTAAGAAAATCAATACATGAGATGGAGGGAAAGTAAAGGTGATTTTAAGGAGAGAGTTGAATGATGAAAACAGAATTTTTTTGGAAGGAAGAAAAGGATTGATTTTCATTTGGGAAACAGACTGTCAAATACATAGAAGAAAAATGGAAATTGCACATTAGAGTCATCTTTTCCAATTGGCTCAGCTGCCTAAGGAGGGACAATATCATGGAAATACAACCAAGCTGGGCATATATAGATGGTCCCACTCCACTAACTGGACTTAAAAACATTAAAGTATCTATCAGCAAGACCCAAGGAAATGCTGTATGGTGGCCACCAAATTGCACTGCTTTCACATATTTATATTTTTTTTTTAATAAAGAGCATTAAAAATATCTGCATGAAGATGGGAAACATTCTCCTTTCTGATAATTTCCCTCTTTGGTTTCAAGTCTCAGCAACCATAACTAAGTCTGGGGAGGCAGGAGGGTGATAAGTACCTTGGGTGACACTAGAGGATCTATTCCATGGGGGTCAGAATGTGAGTGCCTGTACTTGAAGATATGTTGAGGATCTTCCTTTGTACTTCCTGACCTCCTGAATTTCATTGTGAGGCCAATGTTGGAATCCTGGAGTTGGGGATTTTAATCTCTATAGCCCAGAGTGAGGTGAGATAAAGAAGTCTATGAACTCATGACCTCCATAATCTTGTTACAGATATGTCTCAGTGGATCTATATAGGCAGTTTTGCATTATATTTTTTTACCTCCTAGAAATTAGCTTGTGATCAAAAGATAAAGGACATTATTGTTAATTTTTTGTTGTGATTGCATCATTTCCTGATACAGATATGACTCACCTTGGATAGAGGTATAGTGAGATGGGGCTGATTAAGATGATCTGCCTTTCACCTTAAGGATCTTCATGGATTCTGGCATATACGTAGGGATTTTTCCAAGAAGCCTGTCAGATGATTAATCTGACAGCCTGGTCAAACTTCGGAATAGGAAGCAACCAGAGCACTGGACTTCAATTTCCCCTGACTGGCCTCTGTCCTGAGGATGTCTGGAAAATGAAATGATAGAAATGATGTGATTCATTGAATGTGAATCTGACAGAGCCCAGGCAAGAACTCATATTCTGATGAGTAGCAAAGCATCAATATTTTTCATTCTGGTTTCCTTGACAGAATGTTACACAATGCTCTATTTGAAATGACCCAATCCCTCCTGGGAAGGCCCAGGCAAGACCTATGGACTATGATGAATTATTTGCACAATACTTTAGAAATATCTATCTTATTTACTTTGGTGTGAATTCAGCGTAGGTAGTGTCATTTTTCACATCCACATGATTGTAGATCTAAGAAAGTGTGTAGGGTACACTGACATGATTTCTACCACATGTTTTTGGACCTACACCTCAGATAGTTCCTTAAGACTGCTGCTAGTGAAGGCAATCAAGGAAGTTGGAAATAGTCTTTTGGGTGGGAGGAGAAAAGAAGACAGTGGCCTCCTGAAAGGAAAGGATGTGGAACCCCATTCTGGATCCAGAAACATTGGTCAACTACTACCTCATTTCTAACCTGATGTTTCTGGGGAAGATTGTAGAAAAGATGGTAAGACATCAGTTGGGGAATGCACTAGATAAAGAAAATTGGCTGGTCCCTTTCATGACTATGCTTGGAATAGAAACTGCATTGTCCCTCTGGTGAATATAAATGAAATCAGAATAAAGTTGGGAAAGATATACAAGAACTATTAGTAGATAACAGACAGAAATTACATCTCAGCTCTAGTAAGATAATGTTCCCCCTGCACATGCGTGCTAGTCATAGCTGATTCTAGGGGCAGTGCTCATCTCCGTTTCAAAGCTGAAGAGCCAACGCTGTCCAAAGACATCCCCATGATCATGTGGCCGGCATGACTAGATAACAAAGGTGCCCGGAGCGCTGTTACCTTCTCACCGAAGTGGTCCCTATTTTTCTGCTTGCCTTTTTACATGCTTTCGAAATGCTAGGTTGACAGAAGCTGGGGCGTGTAACGGGAGTTCACTCCATTACATGACACTAGGGATTTGAACTGCTGACCTTCCGATTGACAAGCTCAGCGTCTTTATCCGCTGAGCCACTGCACCCTCTCAACCCTACTAAAGGACGGAATATAAGAAAGAGATTAAAAAAAAACCCAGGTTGATTCTGTAGGTATAAGAGAAGACAACGAGAAATTCTGGCAATAAGATTCCATTATTATCCCCTACAACAATGCAGCAGAATTGAAGTAGTCCTAGTTTTCTAGTCTTGAGTATCTTTCAATGGTCTTTATTTGGGACCTGGTAGCTATA
>JANHFO010002037.1:2809-13748 GCA_032468095.1 Pareas carinatus
CCTTCGGGAGAAGGGCGGTATATAAATTTAAACAAATAAATAAATAAATAAATGGCCCCTTGCGGGCCAGCCTGCCGTGGCCCTTCCAGCAGCCTCCCCCAGCCTGTGTGGCCCGCTGTGAGTTATGCTCCCCTCCGACCCAACTCATCTCCCACCTTCGCCACATACTCTGTGCCACATTTGCGCCACCCGCTCTATCTCAGACAGGTGGGATGAAGTGTTCCCATTGGGCTGCTAAGCAGAGGGGCGGGCGATGGCAGAAACGCCCTCAGGTGCACGTGGAGACGGGGACGGGAGCCGGGCCCTGTGTCCCTCTCTAGGAAACAGCTCTGAGCTGCAGCGATGGCCCACGTGCCCACAGAGAGGTCTCTGAGTGCTGCTTTTGGCAGGTGTGCCATAGCTTTGCCACCACTGCTTTATGCTATGCTCTTTTGACATTGGCATAGAGCAGTGGTTCCCAAAGGGGACGGTACCACCCCCTGGGGGGTGATGGGATGGCTTGGGGGGATGGTAGGAGTCCAGGGGGGTGGTGAGAAGCCAGCGGGCGGCAGGGGGGCGGTAGGAGGCCAAGGGGGTGTCCAAAATGTGGACTATAGGCCTCAAGCTTACCCCGCCCCGCAGGAGAGCCCGGAACTTGCCCCACCCATGAGAACGCCCAAAGCTCACACTGCCCCGCAGGAGGGCCCCTAGCTCGGCCCGCTCCACAGGAGAGCCCAGAGTTCGCCCCACGGATCGCTGTCTGGGCACCCGAGGGCCGAATTATGGGCCTCCGAGCACCCCATGGGTGCCCAGAGATTGGTCTGCGGGGCACTTCAAGGCCTTTGGGCCAATCTCCAGGCATCCCGCGTATCAATCGCAGGGCATCCGGAGACCTATAGTTCTTCCCATGGATGCTCAGAGATCGGCTCGCAGGGCCCCTGGAGGCCTGGGGATCAGCCCGTGCAGCAGGGGCGCTCAGAGCTCAGTCAAGTCAGCGAGCAAATGAGGGAGTGGAATGCCAGAGCAGTCTGTCTGTCTGTCTGTCTCATTCTCTCTCTCTCTTTCTCTCACTGTCTGTCTCATTTTCTATCTCTTTCTCTCATTCTCCCTTTTCTCCCAATCTCTCATTCTCTCAATCTCTGTTTGTTATAATTTTTGTTCTAATTAAATAAGACTTAAATTTTGATATATTAAATAGGTGCCTTTTATATTAATAAAATGGAAGTTCTTTGACCATTATTTTACAAATGTATGTACCTTTAAAAAAAATTCATATTTGTGGGCCTCGGAATTTTTGGTGATCAAAAAGGTTGGCGCCCAGTGTGCTATTCCGAATAATGCTGTTTATAGTCGGTGGGGGTGGGGGGCACTGAGGATTGGTTTGTACACCAAGGGGGCAGTGGACTGAAAAATTTTGAGAACCACTGGCCTAGATGAATGAGGTAAAGTCACAAACAGAAATGGGATTGAAATGGCAAAAGACCATCAGGAAGAAACAGAATGAAACCTGCAAGTCTCTGGGTATTTTATAGTTGGATAATATCAAGCATGAGCAAGTAAAAATGTGAATAGTAAAGAATGCATACAAAGAGTGAGAAAATTGCTAAAGACAAAATTGAATGGTGGAAACATCATCAAGGCCATCAATACTTGGGCCATAGCTGTGATATGATACACAGTTGGAATTATTAATTGGACACCAACTGAACTGGGCAGTTGGGACCAAAATAACAAGAAAACTGATGAATATTCACTATAAATTGTATCTTTGTATTGATATGGATAGATGATACCTGCCCCACAAAAATAAAGGCAGAGTTTTACTTCAAGTCAAATTGTCATAGAAGAAAAAGCATTCATTGACTAATTATGTAAAAGACAGCTAAGAACATGCATTGATGCAAATTAAAAATTGGAACTTGTAAAGGAAACAAAACATGAATGTTGAAACAATGTCATAAAAATGAATAGAAGGCTGTAAGGAAAAGCTATTGCAGGATTAATTTCTACAAAAGCTCAAGGGAAAGATGAATAAAGATAAAACTTGGCAATGACTTACAATTAGAAAATTTGTAAGAGATTCCAATCTTGAATTTGATAGCTCAAGAGAAGCTCTAATGCAAGGTAGGCCACAAATGAAAGACCATCTGGTAATTCGAAGTGCAAATTGTGCAAAGAAGCAGAAGAAACAGTACATCGTATATTTGGCTTGTGTAAAAAGATTGCACAAATTGATTATAAACAAAGATATAATATAGTCACCAAAATGATTCATTGAACTATCTAAAAATTACCATGAACCAGTAATGAAAAATAATAGCATCTACTTGAAAAAGTAGTCAAAGATGATAAAAAGGGTAAAATATTGTAGAATTCCTCAATAGAAACTGAGAAAGTCTTGGCACATAACACACTAGATTTAACTGTTTGAAAAGAAGAAAGTTTGAATAATTAAATGTAGCTATAACAAGAGATAGCATAATATTTCATCCTCATCTTTTCATCTTTCCTACTACCTTCTCCTATTAGTATCTTATTATTTATCACTTGTTGTTTGTATGTACACTGAGAGCTTATGCACTGTAGACAAATTTCTTCTGTGTACAAAACACTTGACCAATAAAGAATATTCCAATATTCTAATAGAAAATAAAGAATTAGACAACACAAAGCATCAAGAACTAAAAATTGAAATGGAAAAATTGTGGCATAAATGAGCTGTGATGGTCCCAGTGGTTATTGAGACATTGGTGTCATATCAAAAACTTTGAATATCCTTTAGAAAATATACACACTGAGAAATTTTCCTTCTGTCCATTACAAAGGCCACATAGCTTGAGATGCGTCTACTATGCCTATGCATTCTGACCCCCTAGATTTTGGGGAAGAACTCGGTGCATATGACGGCCAACATGAGCAGTTCCAAAATTGCAGAAATGGAAGCTGATTTCACATTGTGAATAACAGTAACAAACAATCAGACAGTCTCATCGGCCTTTTCTAAATCTATAAATAAGTCTATAAATCCTTTTTTTTTGCCAGTGTCCATCGTATTTACAATTCCCTTTTCCTCAGGTGAATATGCTTGTCAGCTGGCGACACCCAGAGGGAGAGCCTTCTTTGACTGCCCCTACCACGTGGAACGAACTCCTCCCGAAGATACATACGATTACTGACCTCCGTGCATTTCGCCATGCCCTCAAAACCTACTTATTTGTTCAGGCTGGGCTGTCCGAGTTTCCCATTTTCTCCCCACATTTGGGATTTGGTTTTTTACTTATATTTTTGGGGTTTAGATTTTAAATTTAATTTTATTTTTATTTTTTATGGACCTTATTTATTATTTCATTTTATTCGGTTTTTAGTTTTTGTATATATGTATGTATTTTAATGGCTGTTCACCACCCCGAGTCCTTCGGGAGGAGGGCTGTATATAAATTTAATAAAATTAAATTAAATTGTCTCCTCTGGTTCCTCAGCAATTCTTCGTTGGCTATCATTGTACTGGCAGTCAGCCACCTGAGTTGGCCATTAAAGGGGGATGATTAATACTGCTGGGAAGCACTTCAGACTTGAAGGCAAACAGATGCTTCACAGAAGGCTAGGGCAAATTGCATAGGCCCTGTTTTCAGCTCCTTGACAGAACTGCATCCTTCCTAGAAACATGCAGCTGCTCTCTGCAACTGCAGCATCATCCTTGGAAAGGTGTGACTTCTGAGAGAGGTATGGAAGACTGAAGATAGCAAAAGCAGAGCTGATAACTGGCCAAGACTAAGGGGTGCTTTCCTTGATCTATCACAGATATGAAGCCATTTTGAATGCTTTGCACAGTCCCGCTGTGAATCTTGAGCAAAGTGAGATGAACGGCTTTCATTTCACCTGAAATCAACGTAGGGCACATCTGTGAACATAACAGCGATATTCAAAGGAATGTGACTTGTCACTTTAAAAGCTAACAATTGAATATGGCACCTAATCAGATTTCTGTTTTTTAAAAAATTATTTGTTTGTAATATATTCGTGTACATACTTGTTTCATAATGCAGAACGTGGATGAATGTTTAAATCTCTCACTCAGTGTAGAGAAAAAACAGCTATTGAAGAACTCTTAGCAGATTAACAAGGCAGTAAATGACATTTTAGCTCTAGGAAGAGAGGGCGAGAAATAGACTGAGCATAACTTTGCTTTGATTCTGTACGGGATAAAAGGCGGCAGAGAGAAACCCTGGCAAATGGTTGATGTGCTGTTATATAGCCTATAACAATAAAGTAGCATTGTGGAGCTTGTTTCCTTACCCAGATTCTCAAAGGGCTGATTCTTGAAGAGCTACTTAAAATAAACTACATTTTTCGCAGATCATGCATACAGAGGTAAGGGTGAAACGGCTAAACAAGGGTGTCCTCAAATGGCAAAGGAAGGTAGTCTTCTTTGAGGGCTTCTTTACATAAGAAGATGGATTTAGAGGTTAATTCTTCGACATGATTGCGAGATGGCCGTCAAATCCAATAAGCGGCAGCCCATTTACATCCATCTAACTGGTCTCTCAAGAGCTTTAGAGGAGCAGTTTGTGATAGTTGCTCATTCAAACCCTGTTAAACATCTGTTTGTTTTGGATGCTAATTTTCTTGAGGAACTTTATAATTAGTTATTGAAACAAATCTGCACATGCTGATCTAAAGTACATGATGAAAAGCAAATATCCTCTTGTATCTATATTTAGTAAAGAAAACCATGGATATTTATATCTTTGCTGCATTTTAGTCTAAATTATACACTTATATTGTGCCAGCCATCATTAGATGAGGCAGCTTATAAATAAAGGAATAAACAAATGAAAAACTACAACAGCAAAAATCTATTTAGCAGATTCTAACCTTGTTATTCATAGCCTTTATCTGTAAAAGATACAGGAAACATTTAGTTACTTTTCTTGAAAGAAGAAAATATTTCCATCTTTATTCTAAAGATAGAAAAATAACATGGTAGAACTGTTAGATATACCGTGCTTGAATAGTCTTAGCACTTCTGTAACCTTATTTATATTGGGAGACTTATGACAGAGCAGATCTTAATGAAAATCGCTCCATTGCCCTGTTGTCCTAATCCAGTGATGGCGAACATATGGCACGTGTGTCACAGCGGCGCTCTGTTGGCACGCGAGCCAAGTTGCCCCAGCATCGCCCCAGAGCTGAGCATTTTCAGAAGAGAGTATCGGCATCAGGCAATGATGTCACAGGGCCATGTGGATGCTCAGAAAGAGTAGCGGTACCGGATGATGACATCATGAGCTAGTACCTCCCACTGGCCAGTGTGCTCCCATAGAGCGCTCCCACAGAGAGGGCCTCATCCAGATGCTGTCGGCTAGACAATGTCGGCTGGCAAACCCCAGGGGGAGAGTCTTTTCTGTGGCAGCCCCAACTCTGGAATGAACTCCCCCCGGAGATACGTAAGATATCTGATCTCCGAGTGTTCCGCTGTGCCCTTAAAACACACCTCTTTATCCAGGCCAGGTTGTCCTAACTCCCCTTTTATTGAGTTTTTATGGTAATTTATTCGGGAAGTAGTTTTTTTAACCCTTTTAGATGTTTAACTCTAGCATGTTGACTACGGCCTTGGTTTAATTTCTTTTAATTGGTTTTTAATTGTATATGTTGGGGTTTTTATTTGGCTATTCACCGCCCTGAGTCCTTCGGGAGAAAGGAGGTATATAAATTCTGGAAATAAAATAAATTAGCTGCAACTCGTCTGGGCACTCAGTGTCTAAAAGTTTAGCCATCACCGTCCTAAACTGTCTCTGAAAATGATCCATCCATATAGCTTGGGTGATGAATTCCATCAATATGAAGACATAAAAATCCATTATTGGATTTTATCACTTTAGATTTCATGGGAAGGCAGCTAATAACAGTTAGCAGGTTTTTCCGTTCTTTCTAGTTTTAGGAAAGCCAAATTGCTAATGAAAAACTTCCACATGGTAATTTTCCGTTTGGACTGTTTTAAACACCCTTAATGTGGAAATAATATGTAATTACTATCAAAGAGACAATTATCTACAGTGGATATAATCCTAAAAGATATAATTCATTTGCCCTGGGTAAATACATTTTAGGCTAAACTGAAAATCACCCAAAGCAGAGATTCTTTTTAGAAAAAGGAAAAGAAAAAAAAAGGCTCATTCAAACTACAAAATACATTACAATGAGCAACATTCCAGGCTGCTAATTTTAGACAAAATACCTGACATTGGGCTAAGGGTTTTGTTGTTGTTCCCATTGAACACTATTGCTTATTCAAGGAGTTGACTGCACTGGTAGGAAGCAGGAAATCTCTTGAATGTCCCATTTGGATACCAGTCATGCTATCTTATTTAAAAAGGGCATCAGGATTAAATAGAACAAAATGTACTACAGTGATTCCTATATTGCAAAAGAACACGAGTGGCAGAATATGAAGATCACGCACAAAGAGAACTTCCATTTCATTTTTGGAGATGTGTCGGATCTACATATCATGATCCTAGGTTTAATCTTCTCCACTAAAAGACTAGAGTGTTTTTTGGAGATAGGATACCACAATGTCAGTACAGGTAGTCCTCAACTTATGGCTGACATTTAATGACTGGTCAAAGCTACAATGGATTTCCCCAGAGCTATATATGATTAATTTTCAAAGTTATGATGGCTGTACACACATACACACAAATACATACGTCTAATTATGGGTGCTTGACAATCAGCCCCACTTTTGTGGCTGTTTGCAGCATCCCTCAGTCATGTAACCATAACTAGAGAGCCAGGATGGTGCAGTGGTTAAAAGCAGCCCTGCAGGCTATTCCTGCTGACTGCCATCTGCCATTAGCCGTCCAAAATTTAGCAGTTCGATTCTCACTGGCTCAAGGTTGACTCAGCCTTCCATCCTTCCGAGGTCGGTAAAATGAGGACCCAGATTGTTGGGGGCAATATTCTGACTGTGTAAACCGCTTAGAAAGCACTGTTAAGTGGTGTATAAGTCTAAATAATAATAATTTGCAGATGTTTTTTGTCAGTTTGTGACATTGCTTCCAGTTTTTGGCAAAAATGCCCATTTAAAAAGACACGTAACAATCGCACTGTTTGCTTAATAACTGCTGCAAAAATCAGATCTGGTCACGCCTTAATTTACAACTGCAATGCAATCATAATTCCAAGCTCAATTACAGTCATAAGTTGAGGGTTCTCTGTACTAGAATCCTTGTGCTGGATTTAGATATATTTATGAAGTAAGCATATTTCTAAGCTAATGCTAAAAATAGAGCTTTCAAAATGACATGAGCTATAGCTTTATTGGTAACAGTGAAAGTAAGAATATAAATTATTCCAGGTGAAGTAATTAGACATAATATAAAACTTCTGTGCATTAGTAATTACAAGCCTACAAGTTGCTCAGCACAGAGTTTATCATATGAAATTAACCGAAAATTGCGTAAAATTTTAGTTTCCTGAAAGTATTCAGTTTTTAATACATTAAATAGGGGCAGCATTAATTGAAAATAGCAGCAACCAAGAAGTGAGTCCGCAATCACTTTTAACGAAGTAATGTCAGGTTAACCATTTCTTTAAAAGTTCCACTTTGATGGAAATGTTCCACTTCCTTTCTTTTAGTTAGTACCGGTAGATGAATAATGACTGAACCGTTTATGCTCCATTATATTGATAGAAATCCAGAAATCTCACCGAAGACGTTGATAGATTTCTTGATTGTAGTAGAAATCTTCTTGCTTTTTTAAAAAAGGCTCTTGCATTTACCGGTAATTATAAAATTATACATGTCTTTGATTTCCCATCTGCTGATTCTCCATTTCTACCATCTTCTCCTAATAAAATGGAAAAAAATAGATATAAATTTGCATGTATTTTAATTTTTGATGTTCACCTTAGCATAAGAAGAATCATTTGAAAGTTCAACATATTTTCACTCCTGGAAATACTGAATCGACTCTGGCGCATTCTTTCATTATGACCAGTTATTAATTATCAAATGTATAAAATATGCATCCGAGTGCATTTTTAAACATTTGTCAGTAGACATTTTGGAACATAAAATTGATAGGACAATGTGATTCTCTTTTGCACTTGACCAATATAAGCTTTTCTCTTAGTTGATTTGAAATGATTACACCAGATTATATTTTGTTAGGATTTTTTTTCATGAATAAATAGTCATTTTCTGATTTACTTACATTAGCATTAGCAACATTAAAATTAAGCTTAAATTTGAAAACTGGGGATCACCAGTTGCTAGGTTATTTTTGTTCCTTTTTTTCTTTATGGAAACTTGATCCATGGTTTTATCTCCTGAAATGCTGAAATATAATTAACAGTATAATTTTCACTCAAATTTTGAGGTGCTTTATTTATTTTTCTCCCAAACTACCTATTGTAACTAGGATTTATTTATTTTTGCACAGCATAATTAAATTGAACAGCAAGAAGCCCTACACGGATGGTTTCATCTTACTGCATCTGGGCCTTGTCAGGTGTGGGTAGCTTGATGTTATTCTGTGGGGTTTGACCCCTTTATCAGGAAACAAACCTCTGCACTTTAGATAACTAATGTATGGTATAGGGCATCAACTTTAGGAGCTGCATAGTGGTTGAAGGAACCAATATCTGAATTGTATATATCAGCCTTTCTCACCTGGGGTTCTCAGAAAGGTTTCTAGGTGTGGTTGTGTTGATGGTGGTGGTGAATTTGATGGTGAGTTCTGGGCAATGCTAGTGTTGGAGTTGCTACATTCTGCAACTTAGCTACCAGCCTATCATTTTGCTAGATGTTCTGTGTGACAATTAAAATCCAAAACAAATAAAACTTTGTATTAGGGAAAGAGGGAACCAACCAGAGTAGGCTAAGAAGTCGTCCAAAATAAACCAATCCACAGAAAAACAGCATTGACACTATTTGCTGATCATTCTCACATGCTGTGAGCTAGTAGGAGTCCCCTGAGACCTGAAAATTATGTTAAGGATTTCTCATAGATAAATTGGCATATCTGGTCCATCATCGCTTAACCTGTCAGAGCAGTGAGTTATTTTTACACATTGTATAATATGATGGCCCAAAGATTTGGTATAAGCAGTGCCATATTGAAATCTGGAGACAAACTACATGATAGTTTCAGAATTGTTCTATATTACCATATATATATATATATATATATTGTGTTAGTTGTTTTTGTGCTGACATATAATTAAAATCATGGAAATATATATATGTGAGGTGCGATCATTAAATTCCGAGACTGTACTCACTGTGGGGGAATGGATCACGCGATTGCCATGCACGAGCAGCATATAATGACCTTGAAAAGAAGCTACAAAGTTTCAAAGCGCTATCTTCATTGAGTCCTGGGTTACAGACTTTTTAGTTAGCGCATGCCTCTGCGCATTTATATAAAATAAAGAAATATCACCAACCGAAACCAATGGAAAGTTGAATGGCTGCTCCATGATGCACCAGCTCACAGAGCTCTCGTAACACGCCCGTTTTGCGCCCATAGACACATGGTCGTCGTTCCTCATCCCCCGTATTCACCAGATTTGGCCCCCTGCGACTTCTTTCTGTTTCCAAATATGAAATTGAAGCTGAAGGGTCACCGATTTGGCATGGGGTAGGATATCCAACGCGAATCGCAGAAGGTGCTTGACAGGCTGGAAGAATGCGATTTCCAGGAGGCATTCCAAAAATGGAAGAGGTGCTGAGATCAGTGCACAGCTCCCTAATGGAACTACTTTGAAGGGAATGGTAGCCAAATTTAAATCAGGTGATTTTATTTCAATTTCTGGGAATAGTCTTGGAATTTAATGATCGTGCCTCATAATTAATCTCAGTGATACAGTTTGATAACCCACATAGAAATGTCCTGATCTGGGGGCGGGGTGTTTTATATAAATGCCTTACTGTTTACTATAATAATGGAAGAGTGTAATGCTAAAGGGTAGGTTTTACAGACAGATTGTGCATATTTTATAGAATGTTTGAAATATAGTTCCCAAAAATAGCTTTTGAAAAATTATGATGTACATCTATTTTGTAGTGATTTTTTAAAAGATATTCCATTTAATTTTGAAATAAGGTTTATTAAGAATATTTCAATATAAAATATCCAATTTATTTTAGTTTTGAATGTGAAAGAGAAGAAGCAGCTTGCAAGCTACTGTTTTCAAATGCATAGAATATTTTCAAGATCAGACACTGATGATCTCAAAAAAGGGAGGGTGGAATAATAGTTTACACAACTTTCAGTTGCTATTATTTAATAAGGCAGCATAATCATTGACCCTAATCGACCACTAATTATATATCAGCAAAGTGAAAATCTAATTGGAAATCATGACCAGGTACTTCAAAACACACCATTCAGTCATAACAAAAAGTGAAATAAGTGAATTGATGATTTCTTACTGGTGGCTGATTTATGGTTTCCATTCCAAAGTAAACAAATAGGACTACTTATGGGAAAGCCTTTGTTGGATTGGGGCTATTGGATTTTTTTATGAGTGTCATTAACAATCTGAAAAATGTCAAAGAAAATTACAGATATAACCACATTTTCAGGAAAGTCTTAGCTGTGGCCTCAAACACATGCAGGATACAGCAAGAAAATGAAATATTTAAAAAAATTGTAGTAGCACAAATTGAAATTGATTCAGCAACTCTATTCTCATTTCACTGTACCATTTTCATAGTTTAAGTTACAAAACCTTAAATTCAGACTAATTTAGAATTTTAACTTTTGAATTTAGTAAATTGGCCGATTCCAAACGGTTAACAGATAACATTTTCCAGCTATGATTTATTTAAATATGATCTTGGTAAAAATACAGTAGTTCAAAATTGATGTGCTTGATTTCTATGGTGTTGGTTTGACTGCATTTTTTTAAAATAATTGCTGCTTTATTGTCTCACTAACGTATACTACAT
>JANHFO010002037.1:69062-79102 GCA_032468095.1 Pareas carinatus
GGGGGGGCATTACATTTAAAATGCTAAGATGGGACGAGGTGAAAGGAAGATGATTGAAGTTAAGCAATTGACAAGTATACTTTCAAATCCTATGGACTGATTTACCAGACATTTTCCAATCACGGTATCTTGAGAAAGACGTTTGCCTGTGGTTCCCTAATTCTATCCAAAAACAATAATTACAGAATTACCTGTGTTAGAAAAAATAACATAGAACGAAAGGTAGCTTTAAGCTCTCTGCATCCCTTTTTGTAATTTATAATTTGGCAGGTTTTCCCCCTGAAATGTATCTACATTATTTGTACATATTGTTTACCAAATAGATAAATAAATAAATGGACTGGGGGCAGGGAATTATCTTTTTGCTTTCCTGGAGTATGGCAGATTTTAATCTTTTGAGGAGAAGCAGCTATGTCTGTAAATGTAATACAATTCTTTCCCAAACTCAAAGGTAGAGTGTAAAAAAGCAGAATTTAACATATTGTCTCCACGCCTATGTATTCCATAGAATTAGACAGGGTTTATCCCCTCAGAAGCAAGTCTAAGTCTGCAAATTTCACCCCCTTCTCATAGAAAATAAAAATCTATTGCTTGTGACTTTTTCATGTTGGTCTCACTCTGTTTTTGAAATCATTAAATCAAACTTGAACTGGAGTTTGTGAGTGGCCCATAAAGCTGGCTTCCCTCTCATCCTGACCACACAAGAAGAGATGGAAGGAAAAGCAATCAGGCGATAGTTCACTTGAGAATAATGCTAATCCATAAAGTTACTGTATTTAACTTTCACAGAGGGGGTTGAGATTTATAAAATGTGCTTTAGAAGCTTTCTTCACTGAGATTTTTAGTCCATTTCAGTGATCATCCACATTGTCCTGTTCAAAATCGATATCTGGACTTTCCATAGCAGGAAATCTATAAGATCAACATGGAGAGCCACCCCCCTACATCCTGATCTAGCAAGAAACAGGTGATTTGCTTATTCATTATGAGAAGCTTTTTTTGGCTGCCATAAGGGACTAAGATAAGTGACCGCATTGCAAGAAAAGAGGTGTAAGCTTTGGCTTGTTTATCAATTCACTGTTCCTCTAAAATAAGTTAGGGTAAGAAACCACTTTTCCAGTAAGGTCAACATAAAGTAGATTACTTTCAAAAACATGGATAATTTTACTCTTCCTTCAGAAGCCCAGGCGTCCCATGGAGAAATTAAGAGAGGCCAAATACCCAGAAAAGAAACAAAAAGCATGCAATGAAACAGAAGAATTTCCTTTCTGTTCTTTATCACAGGCCTGATGATAAATGGAAGCTGGTGAATCTCCTTGCATAGGTAATGTGGAAATTCAGGCTGGTTAAGAATAGATGGACTGATCTAGGCTTCCATTTCTTGTTTATTTCTTTGCTGCACATGCAAAGGACTTCGCCTTCTATACATCCAGCAAAGAAACACGACAAATTGGCAGGAGATGCATAGAGAAGATCATCCCTCTGCCAAGCAGAATGCCTGGTTTCTGTGCTCAACACGTAGGATGTCTGGCAAGGTTTAAGACAGACACATGGCAGGTTGGTGATGTAGGGACAGAGTGATCCAGGCAAAGCAGCTTGAGACCCCAATTTAGCTGTAGCATATTCTCGAAGTACACCCTGAAGTCTATTGATAGTTTTTGCTCCTCGGAATCTTTTGAATTTTGTGCAATATTGTAATGCAGAGTGTGGTGAGCAGCCTTGTTGTATTAATGATAGAATGATTTGGAAGCGACATTGGCGGCTGTTGAGTCAGCTTTGTGAGCCACAGGACAGGATGAAACTGCCGCTCATCTGACACCCCCTTAGCCTTTGTTAAATGTCTCTAGGATGAGCCTTAACTCTAAGTGAAATCTGCTATGTTGCCCTCAGAGCCATTTGAACGTTGTTTTAGTCATTTGGCTAAGCCTGACCAAACACAGGGAGATCTCGGTTCCAATCTACACTCAGTCCTGAAGTTCACTCGTCAATCTTGACTTGCCACTAACTTAATTGATGTATGGAGAAGCTGGAGGGCAGGAAGAAAAGCAGCCCTATTTGGAGCTGAGAAGATAAGTAGAGAAAATCAGAAATGCATAAAGCTTTCAACACTGGAAGTTTTTAAGAAGCAATTGGAGAACCATTTGCCTGAAACAGGATAGGATTTCCTGCCTGAGCAGCAAGTTGCACTGGAAAACCTCTAAGGTCCCTTCCAACTCTGTCATTCTGTTCTGTTAAATGCCCAAGTGTAAGTAAGTGGTGCTTAGGACTTGGGTAATAAAGTGGGGCCACCTGCCACCACATTTCCTGCCACACCTGGGCTCTATGGTGGCGGCCACCCCCAGGATCGACTCACCTGGCCCCTGGCGGGCAGCGGCTGGACGCTGAAGAATAGGCTGAGCGGGAGGGTGGCCAGAGCCGCCAGGGTCCAAATGGACAGCAGGCAGGCGGCCACCAGCCGGCCCTTCCAGGGCTTGGAAGGCTTGAGCCGGACGATGCTGACCACGCGCTCCAGGCTGACGGCGGCCAGCGAGAGGATGGTGACGCTGCCGCTCAGGCTCATCAGGTAGAAGAGCAGGTGGCAGACGGCCTCGCCCAGCGTCCAGCTCTCGGTCCAGCGCACCACCGCGATGACGGGCATGGCGCTGATGAAGAGCAGGTCGGCGCAGAAGAGGTTGAGCACCAGGCAGCTGGCGGCGCTCGGCTGGCCCTTGCGGCGCAGCACCAGCCGGATGGCGCCCGCGTTGGCCACCAAGGCCAGGGCGAAAATCGACGCCAGCACCACCGTCTCCACGATGCTCAGGCCCAGGCGGACGGCCGCGTCCTTGAAGTCCGAGAAGAAGGGGAAGAGCGTGTCGTTCCCGCCAGCCCCGGCTCCGGGCATGGAGAGGCGGGCGCCCGGGGCATCAGGCGGCAGAGCCGGGCGAAGGAGCAGCAACTCTCGGTCCAGTCCTGTTAGCCCCGCACCCGGGCCGGGTAGGGGCCCGACCGGCCGGCTCCTTCCTTCAAAGCGAGGTTGGGGTGGACTGAGTACCTTGGAGGCTCGCCGCGACTTGTGCAACGAGGAAGTAGCGGGAGGCGGAGGAGCAGTGCTGTCCCGCCACAGGGAGGGGAAGCGAGGACTTTACGAGGAGTAGTAAATGGCACAGAGGAGCAAGCGTCGCTGCCTTCCGTCTGCCATTCGCAAGGTCTAGCGGGTCCTCCTCCTCATTAAACTATGTCTCGTTTCATGAAAAGAAGGACTGGGGGTGACATGATAGCAGTCTTCCAATGCCTCAGGGGTTACCCCAAAGAAGAGGGAGTTCAAGCTATTCTTCAAAGCACTGAAAACAGGACAAGAAGCAAGGAAGGAGACCAACCAAGGAAAGAAGCAGCTTAGAACTAAGAAGAAATGCCATGACAGTTAGAACAATTAAGCAGTGGAACAACTTCCCCCCAGAAGCTGTTAATGCTCCAACATTGGAAGATTTTAAGAAGAGATTGGACAACAATTTGTTTGAAATAGTATAGGGCTTCCTGCCTGAGCAGAGGGTTGGACTAGAAGACCTTCAAGGTCCCATTCTATCCTATCCTATCCTATCCTATCCTATCCTATCCTATCCTATCCTATCCTATCCTATCCTATCCTATCCTATCCCTTTCCTGGTGACACTAATGAACTGGCAATGGACAACAGCTATCAAAAAATAGCGGAAGCGAAACTGCATCGCAGCTGAGTTAGTTCCCACTCACACCCCGAAAATGAAAGGGGATGTAAGGGGAGATGATTGAGGAACTAGGATTGCTCACCTTGGCCCGCTCACATAAGAAGAAAAAGAAAAAGGAAGGATGGAAGTTATTTTAAAATGGTTGGTTGGAGAATGAGAGGATCTGCCATGGAACCAAAGTGGGCATTCAGTGCTATGAAGTGACAGAGATCTGAGAAAACTTTAGAAGAGTGGAATCAAGAAGGGAATATCTACATAGCCCATTTGGAAAGGAGCATGATTTAGTTCATAGTGGGATTTAGGCAAGAATGTATACATTGGTCTGCAACAGCTAGCCACAGCCAGCTCACCACGCCCAATGTGAATGACAAAAATTAAAATATTTTTAAAATTATTTTAAATAATTAAATTGTTGAGCTGTCTCATAGTGAGCTGCCCTATGCCGAGTTGTCCACGGCAAGCTGCCGTGGTGAGTTGGCTGTGGTGAGTTGTCCCGTTCCATCCTAAGCTGTGGCTTGCTCGTCCTGGAGGGGCTTTTTCAAAAGGTAACTGGACTTTGTTTTTCCTTGAAGATGTTGCACTTCTCATCCAAGAAGTCAGAACTGAAGAAACTTATTGAATGAGAAGTTAAATGTCTTCAAGGAAAAACAAGCTTTTCTGAATGCAGAAGGAGAAGGGTCCCTTCAGGTAATCTGTGGGTTTCCTTTAATGTGCACATTGTTCACGTACATTACAGTTATCCCTTCTGTTATTTCACCAAACTGATCGCCTATGATGTCCCACCACTTAATTGATTCCTACTGCCAGGCTGACTTTCCATGCTTTTCCATTCACAATTGAAATCATGCCAGACTACCTTCAGGAATCGTTCATTTTATCAATCTCTCTGGTGTCTGGACAGCCATACTGGAAATTAATTATGGACATATATTATTCCATTTATCTATTAAAATGCATACCATGTTCTTCATTGATCCCACAATTGCCATCTTCCTTTGATTCCCATGATGGGAAAGTGGTTCTTGCTAGACAAACATATCTTTCTATTATATCCTGAGCACCTCCAAGCAAAATTCAAGTACTGCACTTAGGAAAAATATCAGGTCCGTACAGTCATTCAGATGACTTTTAATCATATAATAATAGATCACATGCTTTGAAATCCAGATTAACATAAACAGTCTAGTGTGCAAAGTAGCAGTAAAGGGTTGTATTGCAACAACCGTTTGTTGACTTGAGGTTGCCTAGGATGAGAAACCAAATCAGAATTCATTATTGAAACTCTCGATATTTACTTTGCAGAATGCTTTAAGCTCAACCAATGTTTCTCAACGTTGACAATTTTAACACCTCTGGAGTTCAACCCTCATAATTCCCAGCATGGCCAGCTGGGGAATTCTGAGAGTTGAAATTCATAGGTCTTAAAGTTGGCCTGGTTGAGAAACATTGATCTAAACTATCACCTAGACTGACCTGGGAAGCAATTTGCAGTTACATGACATGACCTCAGTTGATCCTGAATACTGCACCATCAAGCTTTCCAGTAATCATTTAATTCTTAGTGCGATTAAGATGTCCTCCTTTGTAGTTTAGAATGTTGAAATGAGATTGAAACCCTAGAATCACTGGATATTCTATGTTCATAAACATTATGTAGAGCTCAAAAAGCAAACAAGGAATTTTTCTACATGCTGATACAGAAATTGGTTTGTTTGCATGATTGTCACAAAATGTTTTTCACTTATATAATATTAGATGGCTGTTATCATAGTATTGTTTACAAGAATAAATAATCTAGAGAAATAGTAATTAGTTTCTATATCCTAAGAAGTTACTCTGTTCTGTCATTTGAGGATTGGAATTGCACTTTTATTGAACCCTCAGTGATTAAACTTCCATTCTGTGTGACTTTATCATAATCGGTTGAGATAACATTCACCATCTAAATAGGTGTACTGTGTCATGCTGTTTAATGTTTGCAAAGAAATTGAATTTGTGGTGTTGATTTTTAGTCACCAGCTAACAGCATACTCAGAAAGTGATTCAGATTACAAGTTTAGTTTCAAGAAACAGGAAATGAAACATTATCTTTTAAATATTGGAATAATACTGAAATAGAAACAGTCTAGGCAAACCAATATTATCTGCATCATTTTCTAATCTGGTATTCTCTGGAAATTTTCAAAGAAATCCCCATTGCCAATCAGATCAACCAGTAGTTTTGATAACAAGGAAGTCAGGAGTTATATCCAACACCTCTAGAAGGTACTAACACATGAGAAATATTTGTAGCTCACAGTTGAAATGAAGGGTCCTTGGTGCTCTGAGCTTGGTGGTTTCTCCCAGATGTAACTCTGATGTTACTTAGTTTGGTTAATGAAACCTCTGCAAGAAAACCACCAAACCACTCAGAGAGAACCAAGGACCTCTTCCATCTAGAAGATATCAGATGAAGTAATTACTTTTATTGATGGTAGTTCTTCAGATGAAAAATTTTGTGGCCTTCAGATATCACTGAAGCACATATTTGAGCACTAGCAGTAGAGGCAGTGAGGAGATATTGTCCGCATCCCTCAGGATCCTTTATTGGCTGTGCCTGCTGGAGCTGAAGGGATGAAGGCTCCCCATGACTGTGTATGGTGAGTGAACAGAACAGAAACATTATTCACACAATCCAGCAATGCAGTTGCAAACATATCTACTCATATGTACACCATACAGAGTTGAACCAAATCAATGAAAGAGAATACTAGTAGTTTAGGTTTGAGATGAAGGGTACTTGATGATGATGTTACCTAGTTTGGGTAATGAAAGGTCTGTGAGAAAAGCTCAGAGAGCACCAAAAACTTCTCATTTGAACCAAATTGTTGCCTGTTGAGGATGGGCAAATGATGGCGCTTGGTTTGTTTTCAGCTTTTCCTTTATATCTGATTTGTAGCTGGAGATTAAGAACCTGTGGGGAAGAAGGGAACTAATTAATTATAAACCTGCATCCCTCAGTAATTTGTCAAGCAAACAAAAAAGGGAGGGAGGAGCAAAAAGATTCTCATCTCAGGTTTAACATTTTACTGGACATGTATCTTTTTATCCATTCCTTGAAGTATTCTTGAAGTCTTGAGAACATGATGTCCTCAGGTTTTATACTCTTTACTGATGAGTGATGGCATATGGTTTTTAAATATTTGTGAAGTTCCATGGCCTTTATTATTAGTTTCTCTAGGAAGCTGGGATGGTTTTCCGGTGCTTTCAAGTGACCAGTTACAGTCAAGGGATTGTTTATTGCATTTCTTGCAGCAAAGTATGTATTCCTCTATTTGTAGATGGCAAATAAAAATAGGCTGGCTCAGTTCTTTTTGTTACATTAAAGCAAACAGATGGCAGAGGTTTTATACAGAGAAGCAGATGGATTGCAGTTGACATGGTGACTAAGGTAGGCCGGCAGTGTTTGAAAATAGTTGCGCAGGAATAAAGAGTTCAGTCACACAGGAGGAAAAATAATTTTGCCACCTCCTACAGTTAACTTGATAGAAACTGTATTTTTCTTCAACCCACACTTTGATGGAAATATGTGAAGTTCAATCAAAAGACTGGAGGCCGGCATACTCCTGTGATTAATAATTTGTTAATAGAATTTATTTTGAATTATCAATTTGTAAAATATATAAAATAATTGCCATCTGCCTTGAGCAGGTTAATTTATATTTCTAAAAAAAAATCTGCTACAGTAAGTTTTAACTGGAAGATGAATCACTTTTTTGCCCCTTATCATTTGATTGTATTTCACTTTTCTTCAAAATCTTTCCATGTTTCTTTGGATGTGTAAATGCAGAAGAGGTAAGGAATAGCCTTTGAAGGCTAACAGTTGACGGTTTTGAGGACGTTAGTTTAACTAAATTTGGCAAGGACATATTTTAGTAATTCCTTGCGTGGGTGAGGAAAAATATTAACAGCTACAAACTGGTTCAACTTGATTTAAGTTGGGATCTGTAATGGATAATGCTGATGGGCAGAATGTTCCAATAGAGAGATGCATTCAATTATGTATTTTTAAAATGCAATGAGCAATAAATATATGGGATTCTGTTCAGTCAAGCTGAATCCACAATTACTTGCAGAATGACTTTAGTATTAATACATTTACCTCACTGTCGCACTTAATCTTCCCATTAAGCATTAAGTGATTTCCCACTCTGCTGTATGTTTGTTCTAAAAATCTATATGCCTAAAATAGACAAATCCTCAAGTATCTTACCTACATGAAAATAGAGTAATAAAAATATTGAAATCATGTATTAAAATCACCATCAGTGATTCAAAGGCTTTATTTGCCCTAGGAAAGATACTGAAGTATGCAGGCCTCCTGTGATGGATGAAGGGAAATTGTCTAAAGGAATTTCACAAGTGGCAAAATTGTTGATCCAGGTTACTATCCAACTCATTTCAGAAAGAAACCTGAGGAGATTCGAAGATGGACTGCATTATTAAACAACCTAGTGGAAAAGTGAACAGCTGCTTCTGCCAGAATACTTGGAAGGCTTTAGAGATAACAGCAGAAGTGTCTTTGTAATCACTTGGAAGCTAGCGATGTTGTTTAAGGACACGCAAAGATTTTCCTAGAGCCTGTTTTATAATCACAGTACCCCCTTTACAACTCACATTCATTTTGTATGCTTCAAAATGCTCCTTCTGGAGATGGTCAAGTTATTGTTGCCGATGAGGGCAGCAATATGTGCAGACCATAATACCAACATTATATGCACAGTGACATCATCACATAAATACCGCGATAATGTACTTGAATCTCAATGTCTAATACAAGTACATACGTCATGGCATTTGCATGAGACTATGCATATTTTATTCTTCAGCTCATTTCATTTACTCTTGCTTATCCCTGAATGGGGGACCTCAGGGGCTAAGAGGCTCCATATCTCTACCGATGTTTGGCTGTCTACTGGAAAAGTCAGAGGGATGTGCACTTTCAGATTGCAAGAATCAGGGAGGGTTTACCCTGCATCCCTGAATACCATTTCTTTGAGCAAACTATTGCTTCGTCAAGAGTACTTTTGTTTGAATTCAAGTTTGTTGGCCCTCATCCAGCATATCACTGATTTCAGACTATGATTATGAATGTATCTTTGATTGCAATCACAGTTTGTTTATTGTATGTATGTAGGTATATAGCATGGACACTAGAGACAAATTCCTTGTATGTCCTGAAACACTCGGCAAAATGAATTCTGATTCTGATGTCACTCAGCATCTTCATGCATGTTGAATAATGCTGAACAAAACAAGGTTTCTACCTTATGTTCTGAAATTACATGACCCTCCTCCTCCTCCTCCCCCTCAAGAAAAGAACCCCCTGAAAGATCCTGTCCTGAACATCTGGTCTAGGAAACCCACCTAGGAAAAGTTAACAGACAGTGAAATCAACAGCTGCTGAGAGATCCACAAGTAATCAATGTGGTCTTGTTTCTCCAGTCTATTTCCAGAATACCTTGCCCATTATGACCTATGTGCATAATTTCCAATCATCAAACATTCTTTGCTGTCCAGGAAGACCTGTCTCTTTTCCCTGCCTTCAGAGGA
Organism: Pareas carinatus; assembly: GCA_032468095.1. Lineage (NCBI taxonomy): Eukaryota > Metazoa > Chordata > Lepidosauria > Squamata > Pareidae > Pareas > Pareas carinatus. The sequence continues at coordinate 78,359 of JANHFO010002037.1, forward strand.
TTAACCACTAGTTGGCAATGACAACACCTGCCCCTGCTATAGCACGAGAACAGCATACACCAGAATCATTCTCTTACCATTTAAATTGTCTAGATTAACGGAAATAGGAAACCTTTCTATTGGATCGCCATGGATTAAAAATAAACCTTCTCCAAACCAGCCTTTCTTGCCCTGGAATCTTGGGAGGGAAGTTTAAATTCTGACTCTCCTCAGCAATGTCTGAAAACAAGACAGTGGGCATACCTTAAGAGCAGCGATGGCGAACCTTTTAGAGATTGAGTGTCCAAACTGCAATCCAAAAGCCACTTACTTATCATAAAGTGCCAACATGGCAACACACACCTTCCCCCCCCACCCCCATGGCCATTGGTGACACACACACCTGCACCCTACCCATGTCTTACACAAGCTCGCTGGAGGCCTTTTGGCTGTCTACTCCAGCTTCTGCCGCTCGCTGTACTCTCCTCCAGCCAAGTTCCTCTCCTCTCTTTCGCCACAGACTCCGCACCGCATTTGAGTCGCCCGCCTTACCCCAGACAGGGGAGGGAGGAAGCGCTCCCATTGGGGTGCTGGGCAGAAGGGTGGGTGATGTCTGAAATGTCCTCAGGAGCACGTAGAGAGGAGGAGGGGAGTCCCACGTCCTTCTGGCTTTATAAATCCTGGGGGGAAATGGCCGCCGGGAAGCAGCCTCCATAGCGTCAGGGCCAGGAGAGACGAGGCTCCAATGGTCTGGTATGTGGGGAC
>JANHFO010002037.1:88776-103737 GCA_032468095.1 Pareas carinatus
CCCTCCCCCTTCCCATTCCCTTCTCCCATATCCCATATTTTGTAAATAGTTTTTTTAAAGTTGAATGTTAAATTTTTCATGTTTTTTGTACACCGCCCTGAGTCCTTTGGGAGAAGGGCGGTATACAAATCTAATTAAATAAATAAATAAATGTATATTGTATATTATGCCCTCTGGAAAGTAAGCAGTAGTCACTACAAACAGCAGAGAAACTGGAGCTTAGCTAATCAGATCAAGGTAGCAGTTTGGGAATTGATTCCTTAGGATAATCTCTGAATGTGTGTTATATTCTGGGAATTGAGTAGAATTCCCTGTTCACAGGGGACTTCCGGTGAACAGCACGGTGCTGAAGCAGCAGGCTCAGTGAGCTCCTGAGCTGAACTGCTTGACAGCCAGTAGATTGGTCTGAGTTCGATCTGCGACCCAAATCTTAAGTTGCCTCAAAGAGGCAAGGAAGAGGAGGGGATGTTCTGCAGTACCAGGGAAGGTGGTGACTACCGTGGGATAAGGAATGGACCCCTCAAAGATCTATGAAGCTGGGTTGCAGAGATGCAGCATGTAGCTGCAGACGAGCTGAGAAGCAAAAAATCAACCGGTTTGAAATTCAAACAGCAAAAAAAGCATAAACTGGCATATAGACAGTTTAAAGTTGTAAAGATTTTTTACTACGGAAAAGGCTACCTGATTAAAAAGAAGATCTAGAAAGCAATAGGGGCACTAAACACAGAAGGGTCTATGGACTTTATTAAGTATCTGAAATTGAAATTTAACTCTAGAAGAAAGAAATACTCAGACTAACATTAAAATTAAAAAATATTTTATTCCCATATTTTACTTTGGAAAAGTTTACATCTGTTTTGGACTTTTAAGAACTATGTATGCTTAAAAAGAAGTGAATCAGCATTTGAATTTTAAAAAATACATTTGACCATGAAAAAGAGATCTATTTTTTGGAAACAAAAAAGTAAATATTGGGACTTACAGAGAAACAAAAGGGTGTAACTCTATTGCAACTGAGCATACTAAAGCCAAAAGGAAAAGAAAACACTCAAATGTCACCAATGGCATTTTTACAGGCTATGGAAAAAATGTTTCATCATTATGCCCAGGAAATGGATGCTGGATTTAAAAAGCTTAATCAAAAATTGAATGGACAAAAAAAAAATTGCCTACACAAAACTTAAAAGAAAAAGGAGTCACTATAGAAAAATGGATATAAAATTGGATGAAACAAGGGGGTTGCCAGGGAAAGACAAGAGGAGTTTAAAAAAATAGTATCAACCACACTATTTAAAGTAAAGAATAACAAAATTGGACAAACGAACATGAAAACATATTTGAGGAGATACAATGATTTAACAGAAGTACTTTTGGGAAGCTGGAGGAAGATAAGAAGGGAAAGGATCAGAAGATGGAGAGATGTAGAAATAAGACTGGAAGCGAAAGAAATTCAAATATGAAAGTTATGGAGAAACTTTGAATAGATTAAGATATTGTAAATGAGGATTAATCTTGGGAACCTTACTGGCAACTCAGAAAAAAATTAAATTTGGGATATTTGTGTCAAATTAAGAAATTTGATATAATTAAAAAACAATATGTTAAAATTGCTAAGAGGGACAAATTTGAGAGGGTGTTATGAAATAGATTATTATTTAATTGGTTGAGGATATTGAAAATTGATTTTTTATGGAAAATAGATTTGATATGAATGTAAAAATACAGGATTTTGTTTTTGGTTAAGGAATATTAGATAAGAGATAAATGTTGCCATTCTTTAGTGATTTACATAAAATAATTATAAAAATGTTAATACGCTAGAAGGTTCAAGATGTTTAAAATGGATTCAAAAGTTCATTGATGGAATGATAATTTCCCTATCTTATGATAAAAATTGGTGATAATGTGACCATGTAGTGATTTTCATAAGATTCTTTATAAAGTTTGGAAGTATTAAAAAGCTTAGGAGGTTTTGGAAGATATAGGTATGAATGGATGAATAGATAAAAGCATTTTAAGTGTGGTTTTTTCTTTTTCAACTCTAGAGTGGCAGTGGTAAATCAGGATGGGAGTTTAATCACTTTAAGCGAGAACTGCTTTTTTTCCTTAGAGCATGTTATAAAATAGGGTACTAATTACATTAGAATGAAGTTGTATCGATGGTTAGTAAGATTATAGGAGTAGGTATAAAATAATGAAAGATGTCTGAAATGTATGCCCAGTTGTCCGATGTCGATTAAAAGATGCAATCACTTTTGTTGTTTTTCTTTTTATTTGAAAATAAATATTCTAATTATTAAAAAAAAAGAATTCCCTGTGAGCAGTAAAGAACTTGAACATTGGACAGATCTGCTCTTTTAATTTGAGGTTTCCAATTGTTCTATGAATGAAGACACCAATTGCATTTATTTATTTCATTTAACTCTTCTCTTGTAAGTGACATTTGGTTATCCTCAGGCTACCAAAATTGTAACTTAATCTTCTATTTTCTAGCTTTTATACCAGACCACTTATTTCTGTTATGAGTCAGCTTAAGCTTTTTGAAGCAAATGGCATCTAGCACTTCGCTGTGATTTAGTAGCAGCCCTAGCTCAAACTAGCTTTTGTACCAGAGTATGTCCTCTTCCCTGCAGAACAAAGGTGGTCACTATCTTGGGCAGTTACATTTTCCTGTCCTGCTATAATCAGCAGCTGTGCCATTTTATTTAAAAAATATTAAAATTGATCTAACCGTGCACTATGCATCATTCAACCCTTTCATGCATCATTCAACCCTTTCATGGGTATCCTTTTCATTTCTGCCTGGGTGCAGTATGTTCCCCTTTGCTTTCTCATCCCCTGCTCATAGAACTTTCTCTTATCATCCCTATCTTATGTTTCTCATACCTAAGTTATAATTTAAAAATGTTCCTACCAGGCACTCATATATTCATTTATACAGAAACCAGCCGGTGAGGCTGGACTTTCCTATATGAATAGAAAGGGTAAGAAGCAGAGGAACTGAGCCAAATGCCCAAGTCTAGAATTGCTCAATAGCAGTAACTAGTGGACAGTTGCTTAAATCTGAGCCAATACTGTGCTGCAGTTGCCCCCCCCCCCAATACAGTCCTGTTATTACATCAACTGAGGGATAGAATCAAGGTCGTGTGAGGTGTTAGTGCTGCTTTTTACTGCTCTGGTGAGACCATACTTGGAATACTTGAAATAATTGTGCTTACCATGATATGAAAAAGATGTTGAGACCCTAGAAAAAGTGCAGAGAAGATCTGCATCCATTTTCATGATGTTGTAAGCCACCCAAAGTCACTCAACAATGAGACAGATGGCATATAAATTTAATTGATAACCAATGACTAGAGATCAGGAAATTAAAACATGCAGAATGGTTGCTATAACAGGGAATGGCTAGTCCAACAAAGAGATGGACAAGGGTTGACATGATAGCAGTATTCCAGTATTTGAGAGGCTGTTGCAGAGGAAAGGAGGTTAACCTATTCTCCAAAAAACCTGAAGCAGGACAAGATGCAACAGATGGACAAACAAGACAGACATAGTTAAAACTGCAGGGAAAATAATTGCTACAAACCTACCCTCCATTAAAGATCTGTACACTGCACAAGCCAGAAAGAGGGCTGAGAAAATAACTACAGAACCCTCATATCCTGGACATAATCTGTTGCAACTTCTTCCTTCCAGACATTGTTTAAGAGTATTGAAAAACAAAACAACTTGACACAAAGACAGCTTTTCCGCCATGCCATCACTCTGCTAAACAACTAACCTCCTCAATGCTGTTAATTGACCTAGTAGGAATGTACCACTATTCTTCTTCTCATCTTTTCTATTATCTATTACCTATTATCTATTTTCTAATTTGTATGACAATTTAACTTTTCTATTACCTATTCTATAATTTGTATGGCAACTTGCTGCTTGTGCACTACAGTAGTTGTTTGTTTAGTACCCTAGTATGACTTGAAGATTGCTTATCTAGAATTCTGTGACTGTTCTATGCCTATCACAAAAATGTATCTTGGGACATGGTGAATGCATTTTGTGACATGATGAGTGTGTTTATGACACAATGACATATTGAATGCATTCTATGATTATGATCGTGGCTCGTGGATTTTTGGAATGCAGTCCCTCCCTCCTGTGAATGCAGACTACATTCTACCACATCAGTCCAGACTGAGCATCAATCTAGTCTTTTTGTCAAGCTACTGCAATCCTGACTGGAATTTCAAGTTGACCTAGGAATCCTTATCTTGAATGCAATTTAATTATTTATTAAATTCCTGGTAAGACTCTAGAAGGACTAGTTGGTTAAACCTCCTGTAATTTACGATTCAGTTAAGATTCAGATTAGTATTGCTATGTCTATTTTATTTATTTGTTCGTTTCTTCATTTTTTTGTCTTGACTTTGACTGTTCTCTATGAATTTATAACTGCCCAATCTATAATTGCCCTGTTGATCTTGTTGCAGTCAGACTGATACAGCTCTGTAACCATCTATATTTGATTCCTACTTCTAGGTTAATCTTATTTTGTTCCTTTTCAGTGCCTCTATGCCTTTAATCCTCTTTTACTTTATGGTTATCAATTTTTGTTTGGTGGCATATTCTGTCCTCTTAAATTATGTGGCCTTTTGTTCTTTAAGTTTTAGCTGTGCCTGTTTTATTGGTTTCTCTTGAGGTATTTTGATTATTTCTTTTATCTTTGTCATTAGTTAAGACCCATAGGGGCCATTTTTGTGGGACAAGCTTGCATTCAGAACACATTCTGATCATGTTTTGCAATGTATTCAACATATTATCATTCCTTCTAGTATATCCCAGTCTTTACTTTTATGTCAAGCTTCAGTTTTGCTTTTACCAAAGTTTTGCAAGCTAAAACATATTTTCCTCAATTAAATGTATTTTTTTTATTCATTATTATGAATAAAGATTATCCTTTCTAATCATTTACACCTCTAGAATATATAGTTTATGACTTCTTAAATGTAAAGTACAGTCAGTGACCTAGATAGAAAGTGGAATCTTCCATTATCCTTTTTGGTTAACAGGTTCTGTTCCTTGGAGAGGGGAATAATTATTTTTCTTTTCTGCACTCAGTGCTAATCATATCCCTCATTATTTCTAAATTGATTGTAATCATCGCCACAGCATGATCAGGTATGGCTAAAGCAGCTCTGATATGCCCTTATCAAACTATTCTATGAGATCGCATTAATGGAGGCAAGTGCAGTTTAGTCTTGCACTTACTTCTTTTAAAAGTAAAATAAAAAGTAATTGTGTTAAAAATAGAAATTTTTCCTCCACAAACCTATTTGTGGCATTATATTGTTGCAGTTTCATTACTTCAGCAGCATTGCAACTTGCTATGTGTCCCTCATGGCAAAGACATCTGCAGAAGTGATCAGTGGGGAATAAATATAAAAAAAGAGTCTAATCATACACTTTATCACAATAGACAGAACTGGCATGGTGATGTTACTGAAAATACCTCTGAGCCTATGGATTCCTTTAGATGTGTGGAATAATGACCCCCTTATGACTTGTGGACTTCAAATCCCAGATTTCCTGAGTTTTACTTTCATTTTTGTCAGTCATTTAGATAAACCAATTAGGTGCCATCAAAAGTCCATTCAGTTTTTAATTAACCTAATGACTAACGCTTACCAAGTGAACAATAAATACATCAAGTGCATTAACTATTGCTTTTGAGCTTTTGCAAACTAATGAACAATTAAAATACTTCCATCTCAATTATACTTCCCCTGAAACTTCACAATAGACATGTTCATATTCCATTTTTTGATATCCCAGTGAAATAAACTATCAGTTTCTATCATTTATGATAAAAGGTTGAAAAGCTGTTATAATTAAAAGACAAAAGTCAAAAATAAGAAAAAGATACACAACTTAAGAAATGCAGTTTTGTGTGTGAAAGGGAAGAAAGAAGGAAGAAAATGGAGGCTATGCAGGAATGCTTTAAAGAGGCTATCCACAAATTGGAACAGTTGTGAGCAACTTGGGGGAAATATTGTCATTTACATGATGAACAAGAGTCTAAGAAGAAAAGATGGACTGGGAAATCTGAAATATTTCAGAATAACAAGAAAAGGAAAAGAAGGAAAAGAAAAGACATTAACCGGAAACTAAAGGAGAAACAAGAAACAAACTCAAAAAATAAAATGAAGGTGGCAGAGAAATGGATTACTTTTCAGAAAAAATTAAATTTCAAAAGAGACAATCCCAAGATGAGGGTCAAAGAGTTTATATGAAAAAAATGAGGGGGAAGAAACAGTACAAAAGGAAAAGGAGGAATCAAGCAGAAATAAATTTGGAAAGAAGGGACAATATATAGATGGTGAGGCAAAGGCAAAAAAATAAATCTAGGAGACAAGATAGAGAAGAAATTAGTCCTAAAAGTGTTGGGAAGGGAAATAAGAGTTAGAAGAGGTATAGGTTAAAATCAAGAAGGTTTTTCTTCTTTTTATTGGTAAAAAGGGTTGCTGACAAAAGGAAAGTTACAAAATTACGTTGAAAAGATAAGAAATCTTTGAGATGTATAAAGAAAATTTTTCATATAACGCAGGTTGTATCTTTAATTAAAATGAACTTAACAGGGAATGACTTAAGTATAAATGATATTAAGTTATGAGATTTGAGTAAATTAAATATTAAATGTGATGTTATTTATAAAATCAATGAAGTTTTAAACAATACGTGACTGAGATATGGAAGAGAGAAAAGCAGATTTTATACAAGATGTAATTATTACTGGATTGTTTGTAGGTTAAACGTGGTTTTTGGTTAACAAAAAAAATGATTAGGGAATATATAAAATGAAATTTTTTTACTTAAAAGAGATGAATGAAGAAGAATTTTTATATAGTACAGGATGTATTCTCAATTAAAATGTATTTTTAACAGGAAATGAAAATAGATAATACATAGAAGGACTGAGTTTTGAAATGTTACACTATGGAATTTATCAAATTAATGAATTTTAAGTAATATGTGATTTACGCAGGGAAGATAGAAATAGTAGACTTTATATAAAATGATATTACTGTTGGAGTGCTTGTAGGGTTTGCTCCTTTTTTACTATTATTTTTTATAAGAAGAAATTATTATGGAATGTATAAAATGAATATATTTTTAATAATATGTGATTTACGTATGAAAGATAGATTAGATAGAAAGAGAAATGAAAGCAAAAGGGAAGAAAGAAGGAAAATTTTAAAGCTTGATATTGAAATGCAAATGAATGTCAAGGTAGATATTTAAGGATTTATATGTTTTAATATTGAATGTATTCAAGACTGGATGAAAAGAAGATGGAAGAAGAGGAAGAAGGTCAGAAAAGGAAGAAGAAGAAGGAAGAAAGAGAAGTTTTATGTACTTATGAATTATGTTATTACTTCTAATATATACACTTTTTTCTTTTGTTTTTTTTTGTAAAACAATACAAAATTTACCCCAAAAACCCCAGGAGAGCTATTATGCCTAGACAAACTCCTGTACATGTAAATAACAATGCTTATTTTTGCTGTCTCAGTGAAAAGATAAATAGCATTAAAGCATGTTTCTATGTTTCTATATATACAGACTTTGAAGAAATTGATTGTTGTTGTAATGCTTCTAAATAGGAATGTACAGGATGACATGGTATCTGAGGAGATAAAATGATTCAACATAAGTACTTTTTGGATATTGGAGGAAGACAAATAGGGGAAGGGGTGGGAGGATGGAGAGATGTAGGAATAAGATTGGAAGGGAAAGAAATTAAATTGTGGAAATTATGGATAAACTTTGGGCAGATAAAACTTTCACAAATGATAAGTAACTGTTGGAACCTTACTGGCAAATTACAAAATTTAGAATGATATAAATTTTGGAATATTTTTGGCAATTTGAGAAATCTGACATAATTTAAAAAAATAATATATTAAATTTGTTAAATGGGAGAAATTTGGGAAGGATTATAAAACAGATTATCATTTATTGGGCTGAGGATATTGGAAATTGAATTTTGAGGTGAAAAATGGATTTGATATGAATGTAAAAACAGAGGACTTTTGAATTTTTGGTTAATGAATAATAGAAAAAGATAAATTTCGCAATGGTGTAAGGATTTCTATAGAATAACTATAAAGACATTAATTAGCTAGAAGGTTCAGGATGTCTAGAAGGAATGTAAAAGTTACTGAATAATTGGGAAATTTCCCCATTTAGCAATGTTAGGAAATAGATGATAATGTGACTTTTTTTTGTTCCTTCTTTTTTTTCTCATTTCTTCTCCTCTTCTCCTCAACTTTGTATAAAATTTGAAGTATTAAATAGTTTAGGAGGTTTATAGGGGATTCTGGTAGTAAGATAAACAAGATAATGTAAGAGGGAAGATATGGGGGGGAAATCCTGAATAGATGAATAGATAAAAGCATTTAAAATGAAAGTAGTTTTGTAATTCTGGAGCTTCACTGCTAAATCAAGACAGGAATTTAATGACTATCGACATAATTGGGAATTCTTTCTTTTTTTTTGAGGATGTTATAGAATATGGCATTATTGCCAAGATTAAATAAACAACATTTCATCGTAAAAAACAAAAAAAAATGGAGATGAAGCTGTATAGATGGTTACATATGTCTTTAGGAGTAGCTACGGAATAATGTGATTAGATTGGACAAGGACTGATGAAAGGTGCTTGAAATGAATACTCAGCTGTCTGATGCCCATGAAAATATGTAAGCATTTTGTTCGTTATTGTTTGTTCAAAAAAATCAAAAAAATTATTAGTAAAAAAAGAAGAATTACGATCATGGTAGAATTTGTCTTTGTATCTTTTACCATCATAAATATTCTTGTGATGCATGGTTGTTGATGTTGTTGCTGCTGTTGCTGTTGTTGCTGTTGCTGTTGTTGTTGGTTGCTTTTCGCTTTAGTGAAAAGCTGCAGGCCATAGGCATTTCCTTGCATTTGAACATATGTTACTATTTTACTAATGCAATGGAGAGCCTGAATGAGATTAATGAAGGAAAATATGCATAGCATTTTTATCAGTTTTCTGTCGGTCTGAATGCCAGGAACACTGTTCCACACAATTTTAAATAAATGATGTAGGGTGAGAGAGAAATATTGAACTAGATGCCAGTCTGAAAGCTAGCTGGCATGTTCTCATTTTGGGATGATGAAAGTGGCAATAAACAGGATCTTGGATAAAAAGTATATTAATCATTCAGGATTGGCCCTAATACTATGTATACACACAATGAAGGTTTGTTCTGTAATCATATTCTGTACTATCAAAATGGGTTTTAGATTCTTTTTCAAAAAAGATTGAGCAATATAAAGTATGTAAATAGTAGTAGATAATATCTGCAGGTGTTGTAAATATGCTTATGCATGAATTACAATATTTTAGTCAATTGTTTGAATTTCATAATCATTACAATGAATTCAATGAGTAGCCTTCAACAATTTCTGAGTGCTCTTATCCATCCTTTTAAACAAAGGACATGTAGCAGCTGTCATGTGTGTGTGTCACTGAGGGCACTGCTGCCCAGTTTAGGCTTAGCAGATGTGATCTCACTCCATTGTGCTAGCTATGTGAGGGGATACATATGCCAAATATCTCTTAATTTTCAAAGCGCTCTATAAATACTTAGAAGTAAAATTATTTAAAGTGAAGACAATGAACTCTGACACAAAAAGTTCTAAAATGTAATCTTCCTTTTTTTTAACTATAATTAGAAGGCAATATTTTTCTACTCTTAATGGTAAGATGGATAAAATGATTGCTGTGTGCATTATATCTGATTCATAGGAGTAAGACTGAATGCATCCAGTTTAATTCTATTGACTTTCTCTAGATTAATCAACTAATAGATGTTTTCCATCTTCAGGTTGCCTGGTTGTATAAGGCAAATTGACTTATAATCTAAAAAAAAAAAGACAGTGCAATAGGAACTGTTGAGCGCAAACCAGAAACATTATGTTCAGTCTTTGTAAAGATGACCGAGGGATGCAGCAAAACAAAAACAAGCCGTGCATGGAACTCAGAACAGATGTGAGATTGCTCCTCATGCTATGACATTTAAAAGCAAGGAATGTTTTCCCAGGAAATCATATTGAGTTTTCTCAATAAAGTTTGATTAGATGGTATGATAAAACAAGGTCATGCCAGAATAGGGGCTGATGAGACAGTAGCTCTCACTCTCTCTATATTTTTTAAAATATTTGTGGACAACCTAATTCAGATTTAGGAGTAAATATGTTTCTTTCTTTTTGGTAAGAATTTTATTCATTTTTATACAAAAAACAATGTGCTTACATATTTCAATCAACATCAACCAACTGGTTACATTTCACACTTCTTTTATCAGTGTTTATCAGATTTATTAAAACTATTTCACACCTACTCCTTCCATCTCTTTAACCATCTATCTAGTTCTTTAAGTCCTTTTTCCAAAAACTTCCAAATATTTTCTTGATTTATAAAACAATCTACATTAATTACTACATGGATGCAAATTAACAATTTAACAATCTTAAACATCTTAACTATTTAACTAATATCATATTTATATTATTATCCTTCAATATTATCCATTTTTGCCTCTTTTCCTTGTTAATCTTCTCATTATACTAATGGTCATTTAAACTCCAATCCTGATATTTATCAGTTTCTAGGGTCAAAAAACTAGTCCCCCCCCATCCATATTTCCAATTTATCTTCCAAATTTAAGTCTATTGTAAACATTCCAGACCTTTTAATAGTTTCCAATCTTAAAATCTTATAATATCTTACTAAAATCAATACATTTCAAAAGCTGATTATTGCTAAAAAATTTTTTTTCCAATGAATAGAATGATAAGCATTAGAGGGAGGGCTTTTTCATCAGCAACTCTCTCCTAACGTAATTCCCAAGGAATCTGAAAGTTCCCTTCAAAGTTATGGTAATGAATTTCAAAACCACGCATCTTTGAAATGGATTCCAAGCGATGTGTCACTCCTCTACTTTATTATACTGCAACGCACGAGAAGAATATCTTATTTATTTTTATTTCTATGTAGAAGATGGCATTCAAAACGATGCCATATAAATGCGTAAAAAAATAATATTCAAGGATTAAAAAGCGGTTGCTTGGTTTTTTAAAAAAAGTATGTTCATCACTGAAATAATATTTCCACAAAAGTAAAGCAATGCATTTAATGTGTATTAATACGTAGGAGATTAAAAGACCTTGATAAGAAATTCTTTATTTCTTTACAAATAAAAGGCTTATAATATGTAGATCGAACAATAATTTTATGGGTATATTCATTTTTTAAACTTTGAATCCATACAGATTGTGCAACGAAAGCTTTTCTTTATACAGTCATCATTTGTATTATATTAAAGTAGTTTATGAATTTAAGAATAGTTTTCATAGTTTACTGTTAATGGAATTTATGGCACGTTTTTCCTAGCTCATAGTACTGTTTCCATGGTCCTTTATAGTTTCCTTAAATGAGCATACAGAGATATAGACCAGATAGCAATATTTAGCAGATGTAATCTAACAATCTCATAGGCTTTCAGTCCCTGGTCTTGTTTGAAGTAAGCAAATTGAACCATACTGCATTTTTGTTTAATCATCCGTTCTTAATTGTTCCTGGAACTGGATGTGCCATCTAATAGCAAAAGTGACCAATGCATAATTAGAAAACCCACGTTGGACTTTCAACATTATTTTGACCCTCTTTTTCCTGATAAAAATAGGAAAAGAAATGTTGGCTGCCTGCCATACCTCTAATTTGCTTGTTTTATTCGGAAAAGCAAAGAAATATTATAAATCTTCAGATGCAGGTCAGATGTGCAGACTTAACTGCTGACCAGAAGCTGTTTGTTTGACTGAGCTATGGCAGCAGCTAATAAGGTGAGGGAGGCATCACATCAGATAAGGGTTCTACCTACACACAAATACACAAAGAGGTGAATAGAGAAATTACCATGCAATTTATTTACTGCATGAGGGTTGAATGAGATAATGTGCTGCTCTTTGAATGGATACAATCCAAAACACTGAAGTTAAAAAGCATAATTTACTCATGACACTGAAGGAGATCCATGTTACCCTACACTAGCAAAAAATAAGGAGACTGATAGCACCTTTTCAGATTAAGGCATTTAAAATTTTTCTGATAGTGACTCATATATAGTATAAATGTTGAGCTTATAAAGTTATGGCATAAACCAGCAAGTTATTAGCTTTTGTTGCATAGCATTTTATAATTATCTCACTTTCATTGAGTCCATGGAACTAAATTCAATTCTTGTCTTCTCCCTGAAACAGAGCCCAGATTTAAATTTGTCTCAACACAATATTTGAACTGATGCAAAACACTACATTACAGGGTAATATACCGTATATTCCGGCGTATAAGGTGACCCCTGTACTGAAGCTTTGCCTTTTAAATTTCGCCTTCTTCCCCTTCGCATTTTTTTGGGGGGAGGATAACTCATGTTTCCTCCTCAGCCCACTGCGCCAGTTGGTGATCTAGCCTCCAAACTTACAAAAGCTGGTGCAGAGGTGGAGTAGAAGAGTCTCGCCCAGCTACCGCTGCCGCCTGCGAGTTTCACCCCACCGAGTGACACCTTTGAACCTGCCCGCCACCGAGAGGCAAAACCTGTTTGTCTCCCTCCCAAGTCTGGTTTTGGAGGCTAGATCGCCAGCGAAACGCAAAACTTAAAAAGGCAGAGCTTCAGTGCAGGGGTTGCCTTATATGCCAGAAAATATGGTAATCATATGCAAGTAGTCCTTGGTTAACAACCATTCATCTGGAAACTGTTCAAAGTTACAAGGCTGGTGTTACAAGTACGGTGTACTTGTATGGTACTTTTGACTATTCCTATTCTGGCTATCCCAGTACTCCCATGATGACATGAAGCTACAGGTCTGATTGCTTACTAAGAAAAACTAAATTTTGTATTTGATCCGGATCACCCTATAACAGTTGTATTCCTATATACCTTTCATTGGGAAACCAGTGACAATTAACTCCAGCCTAATATAGGATAATTCTACATTATCCGTATTTATGTAAGTTTTATTCCTTAAATAAGACATATAACGTATTTGATAAAATGCCTTACATCTTTCAGTTGAATTTCAATTTCATGTATGTTGACTGACGTTCCAGCACAGTGCGCAGCCTTCTCCTGTTAAAAAATGGAATCATAAAACAGTTCATTTTCATTAACTGAAAGATTTCTGTGTATTGAAAATAGGAACAGGTGCTGCTATGCTATGCCTTGCAACAACTGGGCTTCTGTAATTTTTCAAACTGCTGAAGCATTCAAGATTCTATGTATTATATTTCTACTAAATATTGCCTTCTGAAGAATAAAAGGGCTGGGCAAATTTACTAAGACGGATTGAACCTAACTATATTTAGATGGGAGACCACCAAACAGTCCTATGGCTCACATCTTGACAGGAAGGGGAGTGTGACTAGAAGGCAATGGCAAACTCTTTCCGTACCAACATCAACATGTAATGTCTATGTAATCACCATGAGTTGAATTGATTCAAAGGAGATTTTAACAAAATTCCAGAACAGAATCTACTGAGCTATCTACAAATAAGAAAGTATCATTTGTTTGGCAAAAATGACAGAAACACTGAAAATATTTGGATAAGTGTCAGATTACCATGACTAGAATCTATTATTTTAAAATTTTGCATATTATAGCTTCGGGATAAAAGAACAGTATGTCCCATACCTATACAGCAAGAAGGTATATATTTGAGTTTAACTGGGCTTATTGTTTTGTATAGCGGCTAATATCTTTCAATTACCCAATGTCTATAAACATCCTTCCTGATTTGCAAAAGCACCTGTGGCATTTGGTATTTTAAGTTTCCAATCTATGAGACCAATACTCTACTGCCATCTACTGTCAGTAAGTGGTACTTCTGTAATTCTTTTCCTAAAATATCTCTTAGCTAATCAGGTCAGTGGAATCAAATTTATAATCTGTTCATCTTGGATTTTAACAGACTGATGTCCAAAGAAGCAATTTTCAGCATCTAGTACGAGTGTAAATAGAAATAAAAATGATGTCTATTTTTCATCTATCCTTACAGTTGACTTAACTGTATGGATAGCTACCAGGTGACTCAAATGCTATGAAAACCTCCCATTAGAAATAATAAGAAGCTAGGGAGAAATTCCAGGACATTTATTCTAGTACCTCACTCAGCTGAGTAATTCGAAATTAAAATATTCTTGTGTGGACCTCTGTATCTGTCCAGGAAGTTTAAGAATGCTAAAGATATTATTTAATTTGTTAACTTCATTATGATTAGCAATTACCAGAGTGAGTACAATTTTAACAGAATTGCAATGTAAAAATGGAGAATTATAAAAATATAATAAAATATAAAAAACTAAAATATATAGAATTAGTTAAAAAAAAGCAACAAAATACTAATTTTTTAATTCAGTAGTGACTAGCATCTTAGGCCAATTCAAACAGCTGCAGGGAGACAGACATAAATAAATTAATGAATTTTTTAGCTGTGCCTGACTATTATTTAAGATTTCAGAATCATGAAATGTCAAATTTAAAATTTGTCCCGAAAGATGATGAGATTACTATTTTATTAATTTAGCTGGTCAGCTGAAAGCCATTTCTGAAATACCGACTAGGAGGGAAATAATAAAAAAGCATGTTTTGCTGTGTCTGATTTCTAAGGCAGATGTGATTCAAATATCATTCCAGTTTATTTATAATGGGCAACAAAAGATATGTGCAGTTGATTCCATTTCCTCTGGGAGGCATAGGCAGAAACAGTCTTGCGCGGGTGTGTCACTGAATCTCTTCCAGATAATCTGAACATAAGGCTCTGAATCGATCTAACATAAAAGCACCTCTTTATGTTCAGTACAAAATTCTGGCACCT
>JANHFO010002037.1:112756-128558 GCA_032468095.1 Pareas carinatus
TTGGTCTCTTGCCCAACCATATATATTTATTAAGCCCTTTCTGCCACTCATTCAAGTTCTCATCCTTCTTAAGTATTTAACCACTATACCATCCTGGCTCTACAGTTCCACAGTTACAATTTCTGAGAATCAAACCAATCAACCAATAATTTTTTGGAACCATTCACGCCCTCCAAAATGTATAAATATTGCATGTGTATATGTGTGCACCTCTAGAGCAAAGGCAGGCAATCTTTCATTTGGGGTTTTTATTATTTGAGACACCCAATGGCTGCAGGCCTTCAACTGTTCCGGTTTGGGCGATAGTTTTATTTAGTCTGGATGTGGGAGGAGAGGGTATTCGGGTGCGTTGGTTTTTCTGACCCTAACATTTTTCACAAAGTTTGATTTTTCTTCCCCTCCAGAAAACAGTGGCAAATCATATCTTGCTAAAGTTTGCTGGGTGTGGGATGGAGGCTGCAAAAGTGGCTACAGGTTGTGATATATCATGTGTCAAGATAGTGTTTCATACTATCCTACATCTCAAACTAACCCTAACCCTAAACTGGAATGGCTGGATGAAAGGAAAGGCAATATAGCTATAGGTGATGGGTGTAATAGCATTGCAAGTAGGAATGGGCGGGTTCTTTGCAACACAACTTCACTTGTGAAATATCCATTCCAAATGTCACAACTGCTTGTCTACAGTAATTCTAAAATATTAGAAAGAAGAGTAACCCCAAAGCCCATCAATTCCCATCAATAACACACTTGTTTCTCAATTGATTTAAAAAACAATATTCCCCACACGTTTGCTTTATTTTTAGTTTACAGGTAATCCTCAACTTACACCATTCATTTAGTAACCGTTCAAAGTTAAAATAGCACCGAAAAAAGTGATTTGTGACCAGTTTTCACACTTACAACTGTTTCACACTTACAACTGTTCCCTGTTGATCATGTGATCATGGTCACATGATCAAAATTCAGGGGCTTGGCAACTGGTGTGTATTTATAACAGCTGTACTATCAACTTGTAATCTTCCTAGCTGACTTCCGTCAAGCAAAGTCAATGGGGAAGCCAGATTCTCTAAAGACCACATGATTCACTTAACTGCAGTGATTTGATTTAACAACTATGGCAAAAAAAAGGTTGTAAAACTGGGCACAACTCACTTATCAACTGACTTGCTTAGTAACCAAGTTTGGGAGCTCAATTGTATTGAGGATGTTGTAAAAATGTGTTTTAAAGAAGTGTTATATCAACAAAATATTGTCCTAGATAATTTTTTTTCTATGCAAATGTAATGGAGTCCAACAAATTTTAAATATTAGTTTTAGTTGTATAAATTGTAGATTAGGTCCATTGACTAGGTATAGAAGTTAAGACACAGTCCCATTGTCTAGACCAGTGGTTCCCAAAGTGGGTGGTACCGCCCCCTGAGTGGTGGTGGGATGGCTGGGGGGGGCACTAGGAGGCCCGGGGAAGCAGCAGGGACACTAAGAGGCCAAGGGGGCGTCCAAAACTCAGACTACATGCCCGGAGCACCCAGAGCTCAGCCCGCCCCACAGGAGCGTCCGGAGCACCCAGAACTCGGCCCGCCCCACAGGAGCGTCCGGAGCACCCAGAACTCGGCCCGTCCCACAGGAGTGCTGAGAGCAAAGCCTGTGTGCCCAGAGCTCAGCCCGCTCCATGGGAGCGTCCAGAGCACCCAGAGCTCGCCTCGGCCGAAAGGAGCATTCAGAGCTCAGCCAGAGCGCCCGGAGCGCCCAGAGCTCAGTCCACCCCGCATCCGGAGCTCAGTCCTGAGTTAGGGTTGGCTGGTGAGCAGGCGATGAGGGGGAAATAGAGTGTGAGAATGTTATGTTTTTATTTGTGTGTGTGTGTCTGCGTGTCTCTCATTCTGTGTATATGTGTGTGTGTGCTATTCCGAATAATGCTATTTATGGGGGTGGGGTGGAGGGCACTGAGGATGACTTTGTAGCACCAAAGGGGGCGGTGGACTGAAAAAGTTTGGGAACCACTCTAATTCTTTATTCCACTCATCTCTCACTATCTGCGTATTAAATTCACTTATTGATAACAAATATTTATAGAAACTAATAGTAGATTTTTTAGTTTGAAAAAAATTAGCTAGTTGTTCTATTACCTTTGGCATCTGATAACCTGAAAATGCTGCTAGTCTAATTTGCTGGTTAATAACATCAACATATGCTATCAACAGAGGTTGTACCTGTAAACTGAGTTACAAATGCTAAAAATTCATCCTCACGTGATACTGAGTTTAATAATATATTTAAAATGCTTATTCTTGAAATATTTTAATTCTTTACTTTTATATGTTCAATTCTGGGTTGGTCAGTTTTAAACAACTGTTTTAATTCTTTTCACACAGATTCTTGAATTTGATTTGAAAGGATTACCACTGGATATTTCATCATCGCTGCAGATAATTGTGAAAGATTTCGAAACTATAGGGCAGAACAAGTAGGTTTTTTTTAAAAAAAATCAGTGCATTTATTTCTTAATAAACATTTCGTGATTTTAAACTAAATGTACTACTTTTGCAATGTTTATTTATTCCATAAAGCTTAAAAAAATCATATATGTTATTGTATGCTTTTTTGGTTCATGAGTAAAGTAAAGGTTTTTGTAAGGACATTCTCCAACATCCCCCATCGGGTCTTCCTTGTCATCCAAAGCACCAGGGGCCACTGGAATGGAGGGTGGGGTCAGGGTTCTATCCCCCCCAGCTCCCAGAGGTGGGAGGAACTCGTCGACTTCCAACCCTTTCTTAGTAGATTCACAGGCTTTTGGCGGCTTCTTTTCTGATACCCCCACTAGTGTGGGGCTGGTCTTCTTGACCGGACATTTCCTCCTGCACTTTACTACTCGGTGCCTCTCCTTTCCATAGTTGATGCAGGTGGTGGAACGTGACTTTGGGTTACCTGTTTATTTGACTCTTGGGGCTCACCCCTCTCATGGTAGCGTTTGTTCCGGGTGAGGTCGATTTCGACTTCTCTGGCGAGCAAAAATCACTCTTGAAGTCGACGAGAGTCTCCTCTAGGAATGCAGGTGTTGTAGATCTTCTTGTTGAGGCCGTCTTTGTAAAAGCCGATGAGCAGCTCCTCTGGCCATCCCATCAGGTTGCAGACCAGGTTGTGAAATTCCTCCGTGTACTCCGCCACCCCTCTGCGGCCTTGCCAGACCGCTTTGATGTGATCTCCAGCCATGCGGTCTGCTAGGCATTTCTCGAAGCGTTGACAAAGCGCGGTCATGAAGCAGTCAAAACTGCCTAATCCGGGGAACCTCCGATTGTGTAGGGTGGCCATCCATTTGGCAGCAGCTCCCTCTTTAGAGACAGGGTAACAGTTCTGATCCTTGCCCCTTCAGTCATCAGTTCTGGGACATATTCTTGCATGCAGGCCATCACATGTATGAGGAAAAATCCCAGCTGGTCCAGGTTTCCATCAAATTTCACACCCCCCCCCAGGGGAGGGAGTTTGTGGGTTCTTCTCCTGCCTCAGCTGTCCCTGGGAGGAGGAGCAGCTGCCCCTCCTGGGGACCTAAGCATAGCTCTTGGGGTGGCTGCCATAGAGATTTGGCTTCCACCATTCCCATTAGGAGGAAATTCAAGCTCCTCCTCCTCCTCGGTTTCCAAACAAGGTTCTGTATGTGGGGGATCCAGAGTGAGACCCTTGAATTCTCATGGCCTGGAGTGCTTCAGCCATCATTTGCATGGCTTGCTCCATCTTTGGTTAGGGTTTTCTCTCCTCCAGACCAGACCTGGGTCTTCCTACCCCTCCTGCCATTCTGCTTGCATCTCCCCAGCTTCCCCAGGTGAGAGTTATTCCTTTAGTGCTCACCTTCAAGTCACTCTTCCTCCCGACTCCCACGGACCATCTGTGTGGTCAGGATTCTTCTGAGCCAGCAACCCTCTCCATCCATTCAGAGACTTCAGCCTTGGAGAGGTCTCTGCTTGAGACTCCTTTATAGAAGTCAGTCTCCTCTCTCTCATCGCTGCTGGCTTCAGAGATGGTTATGCCAGTCCCCATGGTACAGGGTTAATGCTCTCTGGGATGGCTGATATGCAGACCTCGTTTTATGTAAGGACCTGCTCCAACGTCCAACACGGGGGAAAAGCTCTGGAAACGTCTTAGGTTGAATTGATATGAACTTTACTGAGAAGATGTAGATAGCAAGAGAATAAAATGAGGTCTGACCATCTCAGACCTGGCACCCAGTATTCCAAGCACATACTCCACCCCATTGCTAGGTCCCCACCCCATTGCTAGGTCCCCACCCAGTCAGGGGCTCTTTGGTGGTTTGAATGAAAGCCCTCCTTTGCTTGGTTTCTGTGGGCAGCTAACAGGCTGGCGTGACCTTGGCATTCCAGATGAAGCAGCTCACAAGAGCAAGAAAAAACATTCCCTCTCAGCCTCCCCCCCCCGGGGAATGACAGGCTCATGGCCTGACAGTATTCCTCACTTAACAGTATTCAGAAACCATTCAATTCCAATGGCTCTGTATGAGTTGTTCTTATGGCCAATCCTCATAGTTCCAGCCATCACTTCATCCCACAGTTCTGTGATTATAATCTGGGCACTTGGCAATTGGCTTGAACTTGTAATGGTTTGTAAAGCCCAATGGTCCTGTGATCACCATTTGCAACCTTCTCTACCACTTTCCCATCAGCAAAGTCAATGCGAAACCAGTAGAGAAGGTTACAAATCACTCCTCTAAGTTACTGCCACTCCCAACAACTTCCTCCATGCCACCCCATCCTCTGGAGTACCACCCTAGACACATGCACATTGGTCTACAGCAGCTGCTGATGTGCCTTCCTGCCCTCCAGAGTACCTGTCCACTGGCACTTATGCAGCAACACAGCATCCACACTATCCAACTGCACTTCATAGAACTAACCCACTTGCTGGCATTCTCGCAAGCCTCCCAAGACTTGTGATTTACTGCTGGCTTCCCCATTGCTTGTTGCAAACTGGCAGGAAGTTATAAGTTGCGATTATGTGAGATTCACACTTCATAACCTATGATTCTCGCTTAATTACTGTACAATGAGGACTGTGGATTTGCTGTTGATAAACAATGTGGTCAGGTGACATCACACTTAATGACTGCATCACTTAACAATGGAAATTTTGGTCCTAGTTACTGTCGTTAAATGACAGAAATCAATATTCCTGAATTATTAACTCTAGCTTTGTATAAGAAATGAGACAGATAGCATTAGCTATCTATCTGGAAGGCTGAATCGACCTTGAGTCCATCAGGATCGAACTCCAGACTGTGGGCAGAGTTAGCCTGCAATACTGCGTTGCAATCACTGTGCTACCAGGTCTCCTATACATTTGGCTTAGAAGAGTATTGCCAAAAAGAACCAGAAGAGGAGAAACTGCTCTGCTCTGAATAATGTCTTTAGTAATATTTGTGTCAGCACTGCAGACTTAAAGTGTTTCTGATATTGCAGGGACCAAATGGTTGATTTGATTTTTGGAATGCTGCTTTTAAAATTCTCTGCTTTGGTTAAACAAGTAAAGAGAATAGTCTAATGAAATTGTTTATAACTGATTTACATTAGGATTTTTCAGGTTCCTACTTAAAATAGAGTAAGGCATAAGTCTTGTGTAGAAATATCAGTGAGATTCAAGCAATGTAAGGATCACAGACAGACAGAGTTGACGTTTCTCCAGCTGGAGGAATGGGGAGGGTAGCTGGCAGGCATGTGGTGCTATTGGCATTGAAGTATGCTGTTTTTATTCACATATCCCAGAATCACTGTGTCCTGGACAATTGGATTTCATCTTTGTGTTCTGGAAATTAGATTAAGATTCTATCTCAGAACTCTAAGAACTTAGAAGTCTAGCTCAATATCTTGCAAAGTTTATATTGTGATTCATATCTAAAAGAATTGCTCCTAAGGAGTGATTCAAAGTTAACAGTGCGGTGTTTATTTAAGGAACCATTTCCTGCAAGAAGTTTTTTCCATTTTTCTTATGGTGACTTCCTCTATAGCATGTTATAAGCATGTTTTATTTAACTTTTTTGTTGTGAACTAAGTTATAAAATACCTTTTTTTTCTTAATGAGAAAGAAGCTTTCCACATAGTAAAATGTAACATCTAAAATCAAAGGTGAAGATCACTCATTGAATATGTTTAAAATATTTAAATAGTTTGCTACTAGAGTCAGTAGTCTGCTCAGAACATCTACAGTAAGAACAGCAGAGTGTCGGAGGTTATATAAAGAGTCAAAAAATGATAATTTTAATCTAAGAGATAGAATGAAATGAATTGATGGTTTGGAGAAGAAGCATGGAAGAGGGGAAGAAAAAAAAGAGGACGTTCCTCTCAGTTCCTTAAATAAAGTTCCAATCTAAAAGCATTTCCATCACCACCATCCAGTCTTTCACCACAGAGTTTGAAATAGACTCATGGTCACAATCACTTTTACCAACGTCCAGATGCGGTTCCAGTTCATGGTCACCCTTTTTCCTCAGCATATCCAGCATAGCAGTGGGAGAGTTCACATATGTCCCTTGACCACCACCAGTTTTACAGTAACAAAAATTCCTTTACCCCTTTTCCAAAAAATAAAAAAAAGATTGGTGTTTCCTCCCCCCTCCTTGGTTTTCAGCAGGTACATTCGTGTACATTAATCTGATGATTTACTAATAAAAATTATAGGTTTTTAGGACAGAAACAAAGGGAAGTCAATCACAAGAGAAAAATAAATTAAGGCATTTAACTATAGTGCCGTGGAGTGCTTCAGATATGATTCTAAGGAAAGGTGTACTGGAGTGCACAGAGAGATAAACATGATCTATCTCAACAACATAAACCAAACCAACCTGTGGAATCTCATAGGAGTCCAGTTTAAATCTTCCAAGGACTTCCTGGCAATCTTTCTTTTAAAAATATCTGAGAGTTGAAGCTGAAATGATATCATGCTAGTGTTGATAACTTTCCAGAAAACAGTTTCCCAAGTAGGTATTATCATGATTGGTGCTGGAACAGCTGAATTGGAGAGGATAGAATAATTATGAAGAAATATAATTTGGGCCAATGCTTATTTAAAGAATCAAGCTCCAGCAGCAAAATGTTGAAGAGTCTGTGTGTGAGTAATAGCTTACTTGAACCCAGGAGCTGGGAGCAAAGATGAAGCAAGAATGACCACCAGGAAATAAATAGAATATCCGGAAGGTGTGCAGATCAGCTGTAGTTTCAGACAAAGCAGACAAGATCTAATGGCATTAGGAGATGAATCAGTTTCAGAGTTAAGCTCAACGTGATATAAAACACTTATGTGGAAGTTCCCTAATTCTGTTATTATCCATAGTACACATTATTAACTTTAATTCTGGTACAGATTTATCTAATGCAACCTTATATGAGCTTCAAAACAGGTCGTCCTTTTTCTATAGCTGTTTGCTGTTATCTGCTAATTGTCCTGAGTGTTGCAGGACACTCAGATTTGGTAGCCCCACTTTCTTGTGACAATTTAAAATGAAAAGCTACAAAAGTGCATTTTGGAGGCTGTACTCAGAATGTAATGTAATGGAAGCCTGAGGCTTATGCTGTTTCGAAATGCTTTTGTTGACTCAAGTATGGAGGAATGCTCTGGAGATCACAAGAAGGATATATTCTTATCTGAACTCCCAAACAGGCTTAGTCTAGCATCCAAACTATGATTTCAGGTGGTTCTGGTTTTCATCTCAAACCATGTGTTTGTCTGAACAGGCTTGTGATCTGTTTTCTGGGATCAGCTGTGTTTTTATTTGCATTTTTGCATAATCGTCCAGTGCTGATTACTATAAATATTAGCTCTGTTCTTTATGGCTGGGGAGTTGTCTTTCATGCTCAGTGCAAATAATGAATGAATAAACAAATCCACTCTTGGACAGAGCTGGTTTCAACAAAGCCATTTTAAGGAACAATAGTTATAACAATGGCTGCCAACTGATCAGAGGTGAGAAAGACACATCCTGGCTGTTCCTGTGAGTCTAGGAACAAGCGAATATTTTCAGAATAGGGAAATAAACTTTTTTAACAGTATGCTAAACTGTTGTAACAAGCAGGGTAACAGCTGGCATAAAATTTATCACTTACCACCCGTGTTTCTCTTTGCTCTCAAGAGTTTATATGCCAGACTGCTTGAGAGTTAAAAGCAGTTAACTGCTGTGTGTCAGAACAGGCTGAGATTCGATCAGATATTCCTGATCATACAGTAAGTAAATAACTGATATGTACAATAATTGAACAGATATTATATTTGATAGTGAGGAAGCAAATTTGTAGCCAGCAACACTGGATGACTAAAAATACGTTTCTTGTGGTTATATACCTGATGTGTAGTGTGAAAACAGAACTAAATATCCTACTACTGGTAGGTCCATTTGTCCATTCATCAAATCTGTCATCTTCCAACAGTGCTGAATAAGGTGCTTCCAGAAAGCCCATAAGTAGAGCAAGAATACAGTACCCATTTTGTGCTGTTCCTTCCCTGTAATTAGGTATGAAAAAGAACTTCTCATTCTAATTTATTGATCATCTGCTTTAGTGTAATGGGAAGCAGCAGCAAAATATTTCTCTCAGAAGTGTTTTCTTTTTTTTCTCACCATACACCATCTTACAAGTCCATGCTCTACTGAAGTTCAACAATACTTAGACAATTTATTCTCAGATAATGTGCATGACCTTTTGGGGTTAAAAAGAGCTTATTCACAGGGGCAGTGGTTTACAATTGCAGCCTGAATCACCTTTTAGTTATGTTCTGACTAATCACACTTTCAGATAGATGTGCATTGCTTCTGTTTTTAATAAATGCATGTGGAGAACTATCTCGGACGGCCCTGCCAATGATTTAGAGAATGAGGGAAGACCATTGCACAATAACAGCTCCAACTGGAAACTATTATTACATTACCTGTCAATTAAGAATATACAAAACTAGTACTGTGAATGAATTTGAACCCTAAATGTATAGATTACATAGTGTGGATGCTTATCACTCTTCTCTCAAACATTTGCAAATCTATTTACACTATTTTCTTTTAGCAGCCACCGCAGCGTCTGATAATTTTAGTAACCAGACAACTATCTATCTAAATAGCAGCATGTATATGGTAGTTTTAATCAGAATAAAGTTCCTTTTAGTGAAAAAAGTGCAAAAGGGAAGTTCTGCTTTCCCAGTCTGTCGAAGTCCCTGTCATACTTGTTATTTCTAGCCCTAATTTACTGGAAAAGTTATCTGTTTCTTGTTTAAATGACTTTTACATGAGGTGGCCAGATGATAAGCAGGATATACCTGCTGGAATTCCTTTTGCTTATCACTTTTGGAGTTGTTTTATTTCTGGCCACTGTAAGTAGAAGACTTTTAATGGGCTTTGCATAGAAAACATTGTACGAGGCAAGTTTTCAGTGAATTTTGTCCACTGAATGCAAACAGTACAACGTAGGACAGAGTAGAGCATTGGATTTTTATTTGCTAGGAGCCAAGTGTTGATTAAACTAGAAGAGATTTCTTTCACATAAAGAGAGAATGGATTTTCATTTCTGTTTCTCCAGTTTTTCTTAGTGTTTGAGTTTGCTCTCAAATTTGGTAACTGCTTCCTTGCAGCTTTGCGTTGCCAGCAAACTGTTCATTGTTCTGGCATGTCTGTGTTGTCATATAAAGCTGAGAAAAATGCTGCCTCTTTTTCTGTGTTCTCTGATATAAGATTTTTGCAAGCTAGCTTGCTTTAACTTGTCGAAGTCTTATCCTACCTTAAGATCAAACTCGACTGAATGAACAGTTGTTATTACTAAGGTTTAAGGCATTTGGAAGAGTAGTGTTAACAGCTCTAGGCTGATGATATAAAGTAACCACAATATGAACAGGACGACTAGTCCACGTGACTAATTGCATAGCTGGATTTTCCCTTGTAAGGAAAACATAAAAGTGAAGACATCTGTTTTCTGTTATATGCTAACTTATTCTTTGCTGCCTCTGAATTTATTCAAGCTTTAAAAAATATTTCAAACATTTCAGAACTGTAACTCTTTGAAAAACTATGGTTGTTACTGTATATTGTAGAATACTGTACATTGTCATGCTACAGGAAATAAATCAAACCAAAGTTTACATAAAGAGATCTTATTTCATAGGTAGAAAGATAAATACATTTTCCTCTTTTTTTCCAAACACTGAATGACTTGGCATTGGAAATAGAAGGAAAATAGTAGCTGCTCAATCTTTCTTTTTTTAAAAAAAAAGACCATAGAACATAGATTTACAGATTTCTGTAACTATTATGCAGCTCTCATCCCATGCATATTTATTCTTAAATTGACTCCATAATAATTGCAAGGTTTGCTTTCAGACGTTGTGGGTGCTGCAACTCTGGAAATTTTTAAGAAGAAATTGGACAGCCATTTCTCTGGAATGGAATAGGATTTCCTGCTTGAAGAGCCCAAAACCTGGACAAAAGACCTCCAAGGTCCCTTTCAGTCCTGTTATTCTGTATTCTGCAAGTCATACCGAGAATGAACAAATAAAATTAAAGCAATAGCACTTAGACTTACTGTATATGCCGCTTCACAGTGTTTTACAGCCCCCTCTAAGCCATTTTACAGAGTTAGCCTATTGCCCCCCAACAATCTGCTGAATGAACTGCTGAACCTTCGATGGCTAATGGCAGATGGCAGTCAGCAGAAATAGCCTGCCATGCTGCTTTTAACCACTGCACCATCTTGGCTCTTTGTTTGTTTGTTTGTTTGTTTGTTTGTTTGTTTGTTTATTAGACTTATATACCGCTTAACAGTGCTTTACAGCACTCTCTAAGCGGTTTACACAGTCAGCATGTTGCCTCCAACAATCTGGGTCCTCATGTTACTGACCTCGAAAGAATGGAAGGCTGAGTCAACCTTGAGCTGGTGAGAATCAAACTGCCAGCAGCCGGCAGTCAGCAGAATTCACCCGCAGTGCTGCATTCTAACCATTGTGCCACCCTAGCTCTAAAGTAGCCGCACAAATCAACTGTCATTGCTGCAAGAAAGACTGGACAACTGTCTTTCAGTCTGATGATGGAGATGAGGATGGATTCCAGACCCTTGCGGCGATGAAGTTATCTAGTTGGATAATGAAACATCTGCAAACTCAGAGACCACCAGAAACTCCACTTTTCAACCCTGAGCTCCAGATATTCTCTTCCATTTGAATAGTTGTCTTCTTCAGAGTCCTGCATAATACCCAACTGGACATGTCTAGAGGACCAGTTAAGTCTCTTGTGACCTTCTTTATGCGGATTGCAAACTATTTTTAAACACTATCCTTGTAAGCAGCGGCCCTGAATATTTCATGCCAAGCGTCACCTTCTCTTTGCTGAAATAACAAGATTTTGGACACACCTACCTCACCATCACAGTAGAAGAAAACCTGGATGTGACATAATGGAAAGCACCAGGTTATAGCATAAACAGACTGGTAGGAGACTCAATTTGCTTCCAAAATGGGAATTCTGCAGAAATTAAAGGGCATGATTCAGAATACATGGAAGAAATTGATTTTTTAGACATAAGTACAGACTCACCTCCAAATTCTTTCCTGGTATGCTGTGAGTGAGACAAGGCAGTGTAAATCTGTAGTCTGAGAAAACTTCTATTGGCATTGTTTCCATTATCATAGCAATTATGCAAACTAGCCGAGTTCACCCATTACAGCAAGCTCCTAGTATGGTTTGCTTAATTTTGGTTCAGTGTGTTGAACACAGTAATCTTAGCTTTTGTGATGTGTAAATCACATCTTTTGGCATAAGGTACGCACCATTGCAAATCCAATCTATTGCAGTGTATTTAGTAAACAATTTCTTAATGGTTTTATGTTTCAATGTTTCTTAAATTTGGCAACTTCAAGATGGGTGAGATTCAACTGTGGTCCAATGTGCCAACTCTGGAACTCTGGGAATTAAAGTCCACCAAACTTAAAATTGTCAAGGTTAAAACCATAAATCTTAATTAAATCAAAGTTTAGCATGATACACTACCCTAGCCATAGTGTCAAAAAAATGGACAGTTTAAAACATCTTTAGTTGGATATTTCTTGCATTCCGTGCCTCAAATAAATATTGTGGAGAATGATTTTTTTTATATAATTAATATCAATTTACTTGAAAGTGGTTTGAAGTCATTTCTTTGTACAATCGTTTTGCTTAAAAAGTGAAAGAAAAGGGGGAAAGGAAATACTATTACATTACTTCTGTGAATGTGAATAACAGCACACTTCAGAAAGGAAGTGTTCAGAATAAATGCTATAACAATGCTGTCTCATTTGACAGTTTCAGCAACCACACCCTTATATCTTATAATCAGCCTGACTTTGATTTTTTTTCAAACTGACCCTTCTGTTCTGCATAAAATGAGTTTTCTAGCGAGATTAAGCATGAAATTAATTTAATATTATACTATACTGTATTTAATATACAATGCAGCAGTATTTGAGAACTTCCATGAGAATCTAATACTGTATACCAAATGGATTTTATAGCTATTTAGTTATTAGGATTTCCTTAGAATTTCTCTAAGATAGAGTATATAATTTTTTTTATCATATAGTGTACTGGTTGATATGGAACCATTAGCATGCATTGCAGTTAGCAGTAGACAGTCTCTACCCTGAATGAGAACCCTAAACATTGCAGTTAACGTGCTTTATTGGATAACAAATAATAATGGCAGTTCATATCCACACATAAACCATATAAACCACATTATAATTTTATGCAGTTTGGAACTCAATCTATAATTTGACTTGAAGAAACAGAAGGGAAAATGTGGTAGAGGTGTAAACAGGCCATAGTTATTGTAAGTTAAAGCTACCTAAGTCATGTTCTATATATAGTGGACTAGATGTTGTTACCCGTGCTCCGCTACGGGGATTGAAAGAAGGCCTACAAAGGAGCCATGCTGGGCAAAAGGAGGCTTGCAAAGGAGGGTTCAGCTGCCCGATTTCCCCCCCTCCAATCCCCGCCTCCCCCACCCATGCCGGGTGAAAGGAGGCTTGCAAAGTAGCCATGCCGGGCGATTGCTTACTCTGCTCGCCGCTTGCTCACTTGGCTTGCAAAAGTAAAGTCACTCCATGGAGAGAGAAGCTCGCTGCTCGCAACGCCACTCCCTGGAGAGAGAAGCTGTGTGCCGCGCATGCGTTTCTCTCTAAAGGTGCGCGCATGCGCAATCACTTCCTTATTCTTAAATGTAAAATGTGTAATAACTTGCGTAAAAAGTAATAGTTTTTTAGTGAGCACCTACATAGCAAGAGGAAGGTATGTACCCATTTTCATCTTTGTAGCTTGTATACTTTTGGAGATTTTGTGAGGCGTCAGTGAGTGAGTAAATGAATGAATGAATGAGTGAGTGAGTGGTATTTCACAAATATATAGATAGATAGACACCATGGTTTGATTAACCAATGATTGACAGAGCTACAGTTGGCTGAGTTTAAATTCCTATTCTAAATATAAATCATGGCTTAGGCAAATAACACGCAAACAAAAAAACAAAGCACATATTGTAAAGTCCTTGTCAAACATTTCAGATAACATTTTTTGCTAACTGTTATATCAGTTGTTGATCTGCAGAAAATTACAGAGGCAATCACCCATAATTATTTTGAATAATAGGACATGTTGCCAAGAAAATTGCTTTCCCTATTCTCCAAAGAAAATGAAGAACAAATCTCTTTTCTTTATGATGACTAGGATGACTAGGATATGACTGAGACCTTGCGATGAACTCATAATTGACAATGAATGGATAGTGGGATTGGGTGATATAGGAGAGCCAAATGTTTAACTCATCCATGATTATCCATCCAAAAAATGTTTTAAAACTGTTTTTCTCTAGGTCAGCTATATATGCTGAATTTAAAGTCACCTGTACTTTGGTACAGGAATTCATCCTGATCTAACGCTGTACCTATGACTTCCCTCATCATTTCTAGTTATTTATACAGCATCTGTTTGGGAGGGCTATAATGAAACTTATGACTGACTTATATATACAGTCAACAAAATACTTGATTTTTTTCGTCTAAGAAAGTTAGAATATTTTCCCTGGAATGCTAAACTGAAAGACACATTAGACTCATTCCCCTTGGACTTCTATGGGTAGTCCTCGACCTACGACCACAATTGAACCCAAAATTTCTGTTGCTAAGTGAGGCACTTGTTAAGTGAATTTTGCACCCATTTTATGACCTTTCTTGTCACACTTGCTAAGTGAATCACTGCAGTTGCTAAACTACTAGCATGGTTGTTAAGCGAACCGGATTTTCCCATCAACGTTGCTTTCCAAAAGGTTGCAGAAGGGAACCGCATGACTCCAGGAGACTGCAGCCATCATAAATAGGAACCCGTTGCCAGGCAGCCAAATTTTGATCATGTGGCTGCACCAGACATAAGGGTGAAAAATGGTCCTTGGTCACTTTTTTCAGTACCTTTGGTAACTTCAAATGGTCACTAAACGAGCTGTTGCAAGTCGAGGACTAACTGTATATGAACGCAGAGGAAGTTCCCTCTTGAAACGTGAATATTCTCTTCTGTGACTCTGCTAAGCGAGACAAGTGAGTTTTGCTTCATTTTATGACCATTCTTACCACAATTGTTAGCTGAATCACTACAGTTGTTACGTTAGTAACCCAGTTGTAAAGCGAATCTGGCTTTCCCTTGACTTTGCTTGTCAGAAAAGGTGATCGCGTGAACAGCTTTGGGTAATGTAGCAAACCTGACCATATTCGTAATTTTCTAAACTTCAGGCCTAAACGGGAAGCTGCTTCAAACAAAGGTTTGTTTTTCTTATATTACTGCAAGTGTCCTCTTGATAACAGATTTCCTACTTTTCTTGCAGGCTAATTGGCAGTTCATCAGTAGCCCTCAAAGAACTAGTAGGCACGCAAAGTAGATCTCTTCCGTACAAGACCATTCCCCTGTTAAATGAAAAGGGACTGGAAACTGGAGTAAGTATTTTCTTTATTTTTATTATTCAGCTGGGTGAAAGGTTTCAAAAACATGGGGACTTTTTCAGAAGCATAAATCCGCATCTGCAGTCAAAGATGCCCAAGAGAGAAAGATCAGAACGGGCAAGATTATTAATGAATGTATTTATGTTAAAGTGTTTAGCAAAACAAAAATATGCATGTTACAAGGCAAAAGATCTACACCTTTGTTTTTAATTATTCTAATATTTTATTTATTTATTTATTTATTTAGATTTAGTGCAGTGCGCTTAAATACGAAATCCCTAATGTTAACGTTAAACATTCAAAGAATTGGTGAGCCCACATTTGCTCATACAAGTAGTTACAACCGCAAGCCCCAGAGCTCACTGCAACAGCATTGCCAAAAAAGCATTTAGAGTTGTCAACCTAATTTTGAGAAGCTTCTTTCTCAGTAATATTGAACTACAAACCAGGGCATATAAAATCTTCGCCAGGCCAATTCTTGAATACAGCTCATCTGCCTGGAATCCATATTGTTTAATAGACATTAATACGATTGAACAAGTCCAGAGGTATTTTACTAGAAGAGGACTCCCATTTCTCAGCCCTCAATAGAATACCTTATGCCACCAGGCTGGAAATTCTGGACCTGGAAAGCTTAGAGCTACGCTGCCTACAGTCTGACCTAAGCTTCGTACACAAAATTGTCCGTTACAGTGTTCTACCTATGAACAAATACTTCAGTTTCAACCACAATGATACACGAGCTAACAACAGATACAAACTCAAAGTGAACCGATCCAGACTTGATTGCAGAAAATATGACTTCAGTAAC
>JANHFO010002037.1:146685-158889 GCA_032468095.1 Pareas carinatus
CTCCGCCGAAATCTCTGCAGCGGGGGAGTCACCCCGCTGCTTGGACTGGAACGTTCCCGGCACCCCGCGGGGGGGCAGAGGAAATCGCTCCGCGGGATGCCGGGAATGCCCCGCGTCCTGTGATTCGGAGCGTCCTATAGGCCGAAAAATACGGTACTTATGCTACTCGGAACAGGAATGGCTGTTCTATGTAGTTCTTGCCAGGTGCTATCTGCAGGGCTACATATATTCTAGATCAGAGGTCTCCAGCCTTAAAGAGACCAAGGTTGGAGATCTCTGTTCTAGATGACATTTACCCTTTGAATCCAGGTCTCTGCAATTGCCTTATTGCCATTGAAGAATTACGTGCCTGAGGTTTTTCTCCAGGCAATGAGGTAGCTAATATTAACAGGATGAGCATGTTCTAGTCATACGAGTTAGGTTCAGATCTTTCTGAATAAAAAAGAAAATTAAAAATAAAATGGATTTGGTTTAAATGAAATGGACTTTTTCTTTGTCAGGTTTGCACCAATATAATTGAAAAAAATGCTAACCCCGAGTGGAATCAGCTTATTAATCTTCAAATTAAGGTTTGTTCTCTAGTATGTTTTTTATATTTTTTATTAGTTTTAATTTTAGCAAAGATATCATATAGAATGCCACATTCATACATATTAACACTTTCGGTACTTTATGTATAAACCATACACCTTGTCACTAACCTGTTACTTTCTCCTATGTTCCTTATACCCGTCTCTTATACCTTCCATTCCTTCCTTACCATTCTACTCATTTTCTTCTACTACCTACCTTCTTCCTCTCTTCTAAACCCTTCCTCTCCACCTTACTCTTACCTTTTCTCTCTCACCTTCCTTCCTTAGATCTTCCCTCTCTAAGTCCCACCTGCTTACTTGTCTCTTTCCCATCTTACTTTACTCTCTTCCTTCTCCTCCTCCCTTCTCTCCCCCGTATTCTTCCTCATACTTTCTCGACCTTCCCCCCATCTTCTTCCTACTTTCTTCTTCTTCTGACCTTTATCCACTTTTTTCTCTCTTACACCCTTTCTCTTGCTTTCTTCATTGTAATTTTGTTCTTTCCAAGTACCATATACATAACATACATCCCTATCTCACATCATATACATGGATCGAATCGTATACATGAATTACATAGCATGTCAGACATCCTTTTTCTTATCCTTCCAGGGGATCATATATATACTGTATTATTTCTTTAATTGTCATTTTTACATAGCTGTCATTCTCCATTTGTCCACTTTTCTTGACATTTGTATCTGACTTTTTTGAAGTTGTGGTTTCAAATCTGTTCAACGA
The DNA here is from genome assembly GCA_032468095.1 of Pareas carinatus. NCBI lineage: Eukaryota > Metazoa > Chordata > Lepidosauria > Squamata > Pareidae > Pareas > Pareas carinatus. The sequence continues at coordinate 147,999 of JANHFO010002037.1, forward strand.
TCACATTAGATGACTCTAAGCATGGGTCCTTATTTATTTACTTTGCGTTACCATATATGTAGATCTTACAAGACCATACTTCTCTTGGCACCTGTTCTCTAGTATGTTGTTATACAATTTGGCTTTCATATTTAAGAAATAAGACTTCAATAAATAACTTAGCTTCCTTTTTTTCTAGTTTCCTTCAATGTGTGAAAAAATAAGGCTGATGGTATATGATTGGTAAGCTCTTCCTTGTTATGTAGTCAGTCTTCTACAAAGCAACTTAGAATTCTGAGAACAAATATTTTTGTATAAACTGTACATGCTATGTTTACGCAAGCAACGCTAATGTAGAGTGTAGTTCCATTTATTTGCAAGATCACCATAAAATAGATTTAAAATTAACATAATTTTATATAGTCACTGGTCAGCTTTATTCATTTATTAAATTTATATAACCACTCATCTCACATTGTGACTCAGAGCAGCGTATACAGCCAAAAACAAAAAATTCAACAACAAGACCATTAAACTACAGATTATATGCTCTTTTTGAAGATTGCACCATCTGCTGACTACTGGTGGAAGTAAAACCTTCCTATATCTGTAAAATATTAGCTCTATGACCATCTGCATTTTCTATACTGTAGTCTTGCTAAGCGATATAGTTTTTGTTTATATAATCAACAGTCAGAATCTCACACTATTCATATGAGGAAATAGGACAGATATACAGTATTTAAAAATAATGTGTATTTAAAATGAATATTGATGCATTTAAATCCATCATTACATTCAGGGATCGACTTACAAAAAATGATGTTGTAGGTACTACATATTTATGCCTTTCCAAAATAGCTGCCTCTGGTGGAGAAGTTGAAGGTAAGCCAGTCTCTTTTCTTACGGTAGATGTTTCCTCAAAATAACTATTACAAACTCAGAGCATGAAGACGATAAACACAAAAGAGAATCAGTGGTATTTCCCTAGGTATGGGGCAGGACAATCAAAGACTTGATGAAGTTTGCTCTGGTTTAGCCAGAGTTAATATTAACAAGTCTAAACTGGAATGATCATGTTAGTTAGTATGATATATACAATGGTATTCCTTCTTTAAATAAAATATTACTGATTCTCTTATCTTTTCTGAATGATGCTCTTGCTTTGCTAAATTTAGCACTTTTAATGATGTGCATTGATTTTATTTCAGAATTGTAATTTAGTACATTCTAAATAGTTACTAGCAGTATATCATTTCACAATGAAAGAAGCAAGATATAGTTCTACATCAAACAATAAATTATTTTTGAGTGTTGTTTTTCTGGAGCTATCATGCAGGCTTTCTCCTTTCTTCTGCATGAGATAGAAATATGGTTTGAGAACTCAAGCAGTGGTTGGTCTCATTCACATTCAAACACATACAAAAATATTTATATACATATATATATATAGAACGCATCATCAATATAGTCATGAACCTATTGAGAGAGCTCTTCAGGTAGAGAGATATTTGTATAAATTTATATATACAATGCTGAGGTGACTGGCATTGTAAAATCCTACCAGTGGGTGGAAAGAGCTGAACTAAAAGAAAGCCCAGAGGCACTGATCATGGCAGCACAAGTACAGGCAATAAGCACCAGATCCATAGAAGCAGGGGTCTACCAGACTACACAGGACCCAAGATCTATAGTGGCCACAGGAAAGACTGACCCTTCACTCCAATTTGAGATAGAGAGAGCTATTTTTATTGAGAGATTGAGTGATGAGTGGTTAGGCAAACTCTGAATACATCCCACACAGGAATACAGACTTAAAGCAATCTGGCCAGTCCCCAAAGTTCCCAAGGCCAATCACAAGAGCATCTGATGAAATGGAAACGAGTCTGAGCCTGTTCAGCTACAGCCATGCTTGGTGTCCTTGATGTGTCTCTGTCAGCATGTCCACATGCCTTGGGTCCCAACAGCCATCCGTCAAGGTCTCCATTCCCTCCCAGACTTCAGGCTGTTGTCTATCCAGGCCTCACTCCCCTTGGCTCCCAGTAGCCATCCGTCAAGGTCTCCACTCCCTCCCGAACTCCAAGCTGTTGTCTACCTAGATCTTCATTCCTTCCCTGACTCACCCCTCCCCCTCCCCAACAATGACAGATGCAGATGAGGCACACAGCAAGCGAGGAAATGCAGCTGACAGTCCTCCTTGCAGTGGAAGTATTCTATTTCTATTACACTTAATAGTACTATCTTCATTTATGTTAGCGAAATTCACTATATTCTATCAAGTTCTTTGATCCCTTTCCCCCTCCATTTTAAATCTGAGCACTTCTTTAAATTAATACATCATTTTCTTAAACTTTTTAAATAAATACTCTCAATTAGACTTCTATTGATGTTTCACAGACTTTAAAGTTTACTTAAGCTCATAGAATATTTTCTCCTTATTTACCTCTTTTTAATATTCTAAACATTTCTTTAAACTGATACATCATTTTCTTAAACCAAGTACTCTCGGTTACACTTCCATTGTCATTTCACAAGCCTTAAGAATTACTTAACCATTGTATATAAAAAAGAAATGCATTTTCAAACTATTAGATTAAGATTTACAAATATCAAACCCAGAGAAATCAGTCACAATTCCCATTAACTCGTTAAGTTTAAGTCACTCCTTCTGACTTATCTTCGTAAAATAGATTCCTTCTCTTCCCTGGTTAAAGAATAAAAGTTGTTTTTTTTTAACCAAGAAATTTCAACCACTGCAGGAGAGCAATAAATTATTAAAGGTGATAAAATTACAGCTTCTGCCCTTGTATTCTCCATCAGTTTTTTTCCTCACCAAAAATATTCCATGCTTCCTTTATTTTGGCTTGGATAAACAACCATCTGCTTGTTATTACACAGAAAAAAAGAATTTCCCAAAATGGCGTGCATCCTAAAAAAGGAACAGCTGACTGTGACAGAGGAGAATCTCTTTTAACTTATTAAATATTAATGGTTAAGAAATGAAAGGCATAGCTTACTGTCCATTGAAAAATGAATTTCAAATGACTGCTTGCTCAAAATACGAGTTGATTGAAGTCCTTGCCCCCCCAAGCTACCGTTATGCATTGGGGGTGTTAGAACTTGGCTGGAAAATTCTTGCAAACTTCATGCTGTTAGGGGGAGTCTTAGAGGAAAACTCTGATGATCTCCCTGACCCAGGAAGTCATATAAACTGAAGGAATTCCAGTTCCTTCTGTTGGTAGTTGAGAAGCTGCACTCCAGGGAGAAATCTCTCAGGGACCCCTCCTTGGATGTTTACCCTTAGCTCGCCATCTTCACTGGAAGTGCAATTGCACAATTGAAGCTATGGCCTTTTGCAATGGGCAATCCAAGGTGCCATCTTGACTTTTTTTAGTCCTCTGTGAAGACTCTTGATAGGAACACTTTATATTTAAAAAGACTAGATAGGATTATTTTGATATGCTCCTCACTCCCATTTATTGTAGTCATACCATGATAACATAATGTACAGTTGTATAATTGTTTCCTTAATGATAGTGTAATTAATTGGTGTAGCTCTTGTTAAGTTCCTATGAGCTTTGACACTGCCAACTTGTTAAGATTCACTTTGAGTAAAAATGTTTAATATGTTTACTGAATACATTCCCCCAGAAATACGGACCATCACGGATCTCCTGGTCTTCTGTCGGGCCCTAAAGACATTTTTATTTACCCAAGCCGGGCTGTCCTGATCCCTCTTTTATATTTTAATTCGGTTTTAAACTTCAAATTTTATATGTAAATTTTTAGTTTGGCCAGTATATCTAATTCTTTTAAAAGGTTTTTTAATTATTGTATGTTTTGTGTTTTTATTTTTGGCTGTACACCGCCCAGGGTCCTTCGGGAGAAGGGCGGTATAAAAGTTTGAAAAATAAATAAATAAATAAAATTGTCTTATTTGCTAAGCACTCTCTTGTCTTTTTATAAAATACAGAGCTTTCATCTTCGGGAGCTGGGGCTTCATCATATGAAGGTTCATAATCATATCTTGGAGTGTAGTATGATTTGCTTTCTTTGGATGAAATTAATATTTCTTTTAAATCAAAAGAATTAACCAAATTATTACTTAAAGTTGCATTAATGGCTGCTGTAATATATTGACCTTTAGGTAAATAACATTAATCAGCTTGGCATAATTGAAAAAAATGCTTTTGGCTTTTGCATGGCCATATATCAGAGTTTTAGTGCAATGATTATTTTAGTGATTTGGCTGTACAATATCTATGCTGCTAAAAGAGCTGTGGCTAATTGGTGTCTTAAATCTCAGCGCTTCTCTTGGCTTAGTGAAAGTACAAACGCATGAACAGTGTTAATCATCAAAAGTGACCCAGTATAATATTGGACAGCCTGGCCATCATATGGTGTGGTTTTGCAGAAAATACATTGCAATATATCTTGGAGGGAAATGAATGCAAAATAAAGGAATTGCCAGGAAAACCAATTCATTCACTCAGCTGCTGAGATTGCGCAGACACGTATCAATGAGCATTGGGGTAAATGGACTTTCCAGCTCTATGATCCTGAGGATTTGAGTTTTATTTGTGGCGAGTCTATGAATTTGTTGTTCATAAGATAGCTAGTCAGTTCTATTTATGCCATAATTTTGCTCAGTCATTGAGTGCCTGGATTTGGTCTAGTGACTGCCACTTCCCAACCTCAGGCATACAGTGGAATTGGCTGGAACAACTGGAATTGATAGATTGGAATGGCTATATATATAGATGGGAATAGTCATTAATATTTAAGCGTTCTCCGTGTAAATAGAAAAAAGTGTTCTCATTTTACTAATCATTAATATTTAACATTTTACCTTATTGTAACTAGATTCAATTATCACACTGTGAATATGAATGTGTCCTAATCATAATGTTTGCTTATCAGCAAATACTGGAGAAACTGAAGTGGGCTTCTTACCAACATTTGGACCTTGTTATCTGAACCTCTATGGAAGTCCAAGAGAATATACTGGATTTCCAGACCCATATGATGATCTAAATTATGGAAAGGTTGGTTCTTGAATATTTCTAGGAAAAATATAAACAAATGTTTTTGAAATTATGTTCCTTTTTGTAAAAACAAAAAAAGTCTGTGTTTGTTTTCCAAAATGATATAAAAATGAATTCTTCCACATTTTAAGTATTGAAATTATTTTGTTATGACTATTATGAAGATTAAGTGTATTGAGTTTTTTTTCATTATGGTTTTTTTTCAAAACCATATGTATTGTGCCAATTTTTTCAGATTTAAGTATGAATGTTGAATGTGAACGAGGAATACCATGCAATAGTAGGCAGTATAAGAAATGCGTTTCTTCATAAAAGACAATTGAATTTGTTTGCAGAAAATAATTAATTTATAGTTTCATGCTTCATTGTAGCATACAATGTTTGATTCATTACATCTCCTGTATTGACTGTATATTTTTTCAAAGATTACAGTTTTAGGATTTCAGTGTTTGAATTGGAAATTCATGCACTGGATATACCAGAAAACGTCTTGTATAATGGAATATTTACATTATTCTTTTCCAATGTCTTGTTGGAACACAATGCAACCATAAGATAAATTGCAAGCAAAATTTCCATCGTAATACAAAAATTAAAATACATGTAGCTAGCAGCCAAGGATAATGTAACAATCTATGGTTGTTAACGCTTCAGGACACAGACCCATGATTTATATGCTTAGAACTCCAGGCACATAAGTAGGTCTTTAGAAGCTTATGAAAGGCCAGCAGGGTTGGGGCTGTCCTGTACTCCCTGACCAATGGGACCTGGACCATGTTAGCTAGCTAGAAACAATTGTGAAAAGATGGTTCCTCAGGTAACCCCATCCCAAGCCATGAAAGACTTTAAGGGTAACAACCAGGACCTTGAATTGTACCCGAAAGCATACTGGCAACCACTGCAGTTCATGAAGTAGTGGTGTTACATGTGCCAATTAACTGACACCGCTTACTTCCCATGCAACTTCATTCTGCACTAGTTGAAGCTTGCAAATCCTCATCGAGGGCAACCACATATAGAGCATATCGCAGTAGTCCAGACAGGACGTCACAAAAGCATGAGTGATGGTGAGCAAGTCAATATAAATATAAAAGAGCAGATGCTTCAAGTGTGCATTGGGGTGTAGAATATACCCTCTCCCCCATGCAAGAGAGAGACTCACATATGTGCACACACAACCTTGTTGTTTTGACAAGTTTCCCTGGATCTATTTATCTACTTTCTACAAACAGCAGCTCAGGAGATATTTATAATTCATGGCAGTTAACACAACCAGGAAAAGGGATTCATTTTTAAATAAATAAACAAAATTCAAGACTCTTTTAAACTTTTCAGGCTCAAAAAGTCTCCCATCTTATGACACATGATGAAGTCTGGTTTTTTTAGATTCAGTAACAAAACTGGAACTGCACATTATCAATGTACTTATTAACAAAGGGACCCTGCTATTCCAATCTATGAAATTCAATATTTCAGTGGAAGGATATTGTGATGAATTTTTAATGTAGAATAGTATGCTCACTATACATTGAAGTAAACTGCTTGGGTTGCAGGGAGAAGGTGTCTCTTACAGAGGCAGAATCCTGGTTGAACTTTCTACGGTCCTCGATAGCAAACCACATGCTAATAAAATTGAAACTATATCCAGCGATGATGTATTAATTGTAGAGGTATGTGTATTTTGTTTCTCAGTAAACAACTATCATAGCAAGAAGCATCATCTAGCTCATAGGTGTCAGATACAAGGCCTGTGGACCGAATCTGGCCCACCGCCTCCTTGGATCCAGCCCACGGCAAGAGGGGCGCTTCCCCGGGGTGGCAGCAACACAGGGGGGTTGTGGTGGGATGGTGGCACCTGTGGGGGCAGTGGCCCTCAATGAAATTGAGTTTGACACCCCTGATCTAGCTGACTTTTCTCGTTTGGAGCAGACTAGTGCTTAGACACCATCAAAAAATCCCAGCCTATAAGCTTTTATAAGCTAGATTGGACAGTTCTTTTTTTAAAAAAAGTTTATTAAATTTATATGCTGCTGCCCATCTTCCCAATAGGATGACTCAATGTGGCTTCAGAACAAAAAGTAGTAAACAGAAAAGCAATTCAAATTTAAAAACTACACATTTTAAAATATTAAAACTATCAAAAAACCAGAACCATGGAGACAGATGGCCTAGAGATGAGATCTTCTTATCCTACCAACCTTCTCCAATAATGAATGTCCTCCTCATGGCTCAAACAGCAAAACCAAGCTGGACCAAGAAAAAGAACACGATTGTTTCTCGTTTTTGCCAAGAAAACAACACAGGCATATCCATGATGTCACCAGGGTTAAAAACTATCCCATCAGATAAATAAAGTTGACAACTAAACATACTGTGTTACAAGAGTGAACGAGTTGAAGAATTAATTATGTATGTATGTCTGGAAAAGTATCAGATGTACCTCCTAATATCTGCTAAAATTGCTAGTGAATGATAATTAACTTGTTATTATTTTGACCATTGGGGTAAAGAGGTCAGGATGAATGGATGGATGGATGGATTATAGATCATATAGAACAGAGTGAAGTGCTAAGAACATCCAATGAAGTATTCTGCCCCAGGTTTTTCTGAGCTTTTATAGCAGCCAGAAAAAACAATGTTCTATTTTTATATGTATATATTTTTACATATATAGCTAGCTATCTTTTCCTTCCAATACAGGGGCAAGACGTTTTGCAGGGACTGACTTTAAGACACTAAAACAAGTCATGCGAGACAATCACTTAAATATGAGCCAGCCATGTGCTGCAGCTGCCAAAAAAACCACTGCTGTTCTAGGCTGCATTAACAGGGATAGAATCAAGATCATATAAAGGGCTAATACCACTTTATAAGGTCATAGGAAGACCACACTTGGAATACCATATCCTGTTTTGGTCACCATGATGTAAAAAATGGGTTGAGACTCTAGAAAGTGTGCAGAGAAGAGCAAAAAAAAGATGATTAGGGGTCTGGAAGCTAAAACATATAAATAACAGTTGCTGGAATTGGGTGTGTCTAATTTAATGAAAAAAAAGGACTAGGGGTGACATGATAGCAGTATTCCAGTATCTCAGGTATTGCCACAAAGAAGAGGGAGTCAAGCTATCCTCCAAAGCCCCTGAAGGCAGCACAAGAAGCAACAGATGGAAACTAATCAAGGAGAGAAGCAGCCTAGAACTAAGGAGAAATTTCCCAACAGAACAATTAATCAGTGGAACAACTTGCCTCCAGAAGTTTTTAAGAAGAGATTGGACAACCATTTGACTGAAATAATATAGGGTTTCCTGGTGAGCAGGGGATGGACTAGAGGACCTCCAAGGTCCCTTCCAACTCTCTTATTCTATTCTATTCTATTCTGAGACATTCCACCTGCTTGTTTAGCAATGTTAATTATAACATATTTTCTTAACATACACTTATAGACCTGCAGCTTTCATCTGCCCTGTATAGGCGCATCTGCCAGAAATCAAAATGGCAGCAACACGTACAATGCATGAAAAAGGGGTGACTTTTTTCTATAGTCATATGATCATGACTACCATATTGACTTTTTTGACTCCAGCCTGCCGACAAGGCTACATCGGCTATAATTTTTAAGGAGATTAAATATATACAAATAATATAATGAATAAAAACCATGATATAATATGATAAGTAGTTACATGTATTATAGTCAACTCTTTTAACTTTCATGATTTAATTTAAATTGATTCAAATTATGTTTCTGTACCACAGTTACATAATTCTCTGTCCTGATCCATCCTACCTATGTTTGAATATGGCTTATAATATAATATAATACAATACAATACAATACAATACAGTACAGTACAGTACAGTACAATACAATACAATAGCACTTAGATGTATATACCTCTTCATAGTACTTTACAGCCCCCTCTAAACAGTTTACAGAGTCAGCATATTGCCCCCAACAATCTGAGTCCTCATTTTACTGACCCCGAAAGGATGGTAGGCTGAGTCAACTCTAGGCAGTAAGCCTGCAATACTGCATTCTAGCCACTGCGCCCCCACTCCTAAGCAAATAGTATACATCTTGGTATTGTGACTCTCAGTCCTTTACAGGTGATCCTCAACTTACAACCACAAATGAGCCTAAAATTTCTGTTGCTAAAGAAGACATTTGTTAAGTGATTTTTGCCCCATTTTATGACCTTTCTTTCCAAAGTTGTTAAGTGAATCGCTGCAGTTGTCAAGTTAGTAACGTGGTTGTTAAGTGAATTTGGTTCCCCATTGACTTTGCTTGTCAGAGGATTGCAAAAGGGGATCACATGACACAGCAACCATCATAAATCGGAATCAGTTGCCAAGCTTCTGAATTTTGATCATGTGTCTATGGGAGTGCTGCAACGGTTGTAAGCGTGAAAAATGGTCCTTAGTTACTTTTTTCAGTGTTGTTATAACTTCGAGCTGTCACTAAACAAACTGTTGCAAGTCAAGGACTCCTTGTACTGATCATATTAATGTCCACTGTCTTCCCAATGGGATGGAAATTTTGAAGGAATTGGTGACTTCAGGGGAAGAACAGACTCAAGCAGTCTAAATAAACATGGCATCACTTGGGTATCAGAGGTAACCTCAGAGTGGCTCCTGGCAACAAGCTCTTATGGAAAACCTAGTTTCCTCTTACCCAGACCCAAGAATAAATCTGATATTCCTCCACCCTCTCCCAAATTTGGCTCACTGGGAAAACTTCCAGATCCCCCTATATGGATAGACGTCCCTTTGATAGGCTTTTGGTCTCTCCCAATTGCAAAACTGGGATAAAATTCCATGTAGTTTTAGGTTCCTTCAATATCCGTATGTGTGCTGTAGGCCCTGAGGAGTTTTGTGTCTCGATCATTTGTTGGATAGTTCAGACCACTTAATAAAATTCCATGTATTAATTTAGTCACATAGAGTACCTGTAGCATGAGAAAGAAATTATAAGCCACCAGCTCTAGTTTTAAGAGTTATTTTTGTATTTATTTTCACACAGAAGTCCATTTTGAATGTACAATTTAATTAGGTATTTTGTACTTCACTAACATCCCTGTTAGAGCAGTGCAGTGGTTTAGTGGCAAAGACGCTCGTCTCCAACATGGAAACTTGAAAGTTCAATCCTACGTAGCAGCAGTCGTTTCTCTTCTAGAGTGCAAAGAAAAAATACCTGCTGTGAACTCCGCGTAGGCATCAGGAAGGGCATCTGGCCAGTCAACGCTCAGCTCCATTCTGTCACCTCCAACACTACCCTGAATAGGGACAGCAAAATCATAAAAAAGGAGGTTTTTTTAAAAATCTCACTATCCTCCATGTTAATGGAAATGTATCTTAAAGAAGTTTTTTTTTCTCTTTGAATCCATTAAAAATTTAGAGTAAGATTTGGTCAGTAATATAAGCAAGCCAACATTTGTGTTGATCTAACAGAAATACCAGCGCAGAAGAAAATACAGTCTCTCTGCTGTGTTTCATTCTGCCACCATGTTGCAAGATATTGGGGAGCCCATCCAGTTTGAAGTTAGCATTGGCAATTATGGCAATAAATTCGACAACACTTGTAAACCCCTGGCATCAACCACACAGTACAGCCGTGCTGTATTTGATGGTGAGTACTGTAGCTGCAGATCCTACCGTGATGACTTGTTGAAAGAGGAAATATTTTTACATATTTTTATATAAATTAGGGCTGTGGTAAAAAAAAAGCCGTGGTGGTAAGAGGCGCATAAAAAGCAGGCAAAGTTTTGATGGCCAAAATTTATAGGTACCATCTTGACTTTTTGACGACATCCCTATATTGTATGAAGTCTCTCTCTCTCTCTCTCTCTCTCTCTCTCTCTCTCTTCCCA
>JANHFO010002038.1:32726-50834 GCA_032468095.1 Pareas carinatus
CTGATTAATATCCAGAAAAAAATTGATCTTCCACGTTAGTAATCCTTTATGTTTCTTAGGATACAAAATTGTTCTTAAAAATTCAAGAAACATTGCTACATAAGTACAAATAATATACTAAAAGCTACAGAGCAGATCACTTATGACAGTCATTAATCTGATGCCATCTAGTGGAAGTATAAATGGTATAATGGTATAAAAATTATGTACAATGTAGGAAAAGAGGAAGAAAACCCTTTTTAAGCAGACAGAAAAATGTGGAATTTAAAGGATGATTAGGATGTATATCGAAACTTTTAATCTAGGAATTGTGACTTAGTATTTGACTTGCTAACACAACTAATTGTATATTCGCCCAATTGATGTTTGTGGAAATATTTACTTTTTTATTTTTTTATAATTAAACAAAAAATTTATACGGGGGTGAGTGGGCGAAAGAGAGACATACTTGCTCTTTAATAGAGCAGCTCATTATTTCAGTATAGCAGTAAAGAGCCCTTTTACTAGCTATGAAAAATGCATCATGACTGGGAAGTTGTTAGGTTGACCTACTAGTCAGATCCTTTAATTTAGTTTCTGTAATGATACAATGTTTAATTCTGTGTTCAAAGAGAGGACATTCATGGCCTCAGAGTGATTCCAAGATAAGGTTGTGCGTAAGACCTAGAGGCATGTATTCCAAAAATTCCAGTGGTAGATTAATGGCTTAGGAAGAGCAGCTAGACAGGCTGCTTCCTATGAACAAGACCCATAGTAGTTTGTAATATGCTCTGGAAGAATGAGGCAGTGGACTGTTGGATGCTATTTGCTCCCAACTGAGCAAAGATAATGCACAAAGAGCTTTGATATCATTCAGCAGGAGTCACTCTTCAGTCTCCACATGTGCATTTCAATGTGCACCACTGGAAAATGAAGGGTTTGCAAAGACAAGAGCGCCTGTCCTGGGGCTCTAGTACTCACCTCATGTGGTCATACTTTTTGAATAAGGCATTGTACTCCACCGCTCTCTGCTGGAGCTCTACATCAATACTGCTGCCATATATAGAGACCACTTTCTTAATGCGACTGCAGAGAGAGAAAGAAGAGGAAGGAAGAAACTGTGAAAGAAGCAGAAGGAAGAAATCACTTTAGCAAGCCTGTCAGCTCCAAGCCTTTCTCTACAGCAGGGTCGAGACAAGGCTACCAAGGCCCTGGTGGCCCTGAAGGCATTGCCCAGGGAAACATCGGCCCTCCGAGGTTCAACAGACTCCTCTTTCAAATGTCAGCTTTCTGGAGAGTTTGGCTCTTTTCAGAAGTAGTCAAGCAGAGCTCCAGAGACTCAGCTGCAAAGGCAAACCTCTTCCATACCGCGAAGAACTCACTTGACTGTGCAAGTAAACCGTGTTGACAATTTCATGATGGCGGTGAGGGCGTAGCCCCGTGTGACTGATGTCGTCAAGTTGGAGACAAGGATATTTTCTAGAACATCAAGGACTTCATCCTCTGTGACCTGGGCAAACCAAGGTTTCGGAAAGAGGTAAGAAAACTGAGAAAGCAACTGCCTGGCCAAAAGCTCACGCCCCAGAAATAACACCATCTTCTTCCCTTCTCCAGTCAACAAACCTGGATTGGCTCCTCCTCCTCACACTGACCGGATACCAAGAGATCTCCATATTCCCCAATGCACCAGGAAGCCACCTGAACCAGAGGTTGCTAGCAGAAGAAAAGACGAGCCATCGTGACATGTTCTCTGGCTGTAGGCAATCAAACAGTTTTCCCACCCCACTCCCACAGGACTTACTTGGGAATAATCTCCCAGAATGGCTTTGTAGAGTTTCTGTACAGTGTAAGCATGCATCTCCATGCTGTTGGTAATGAGCTGAATAAGGTTGGGCACAGCATCATCACGAACATAGCTCCCTGCCTAGAATGGGTGGCGAAAGATGAAGGGAAATTACTTGTTAGCCACGGTTTGGCACTTAGAAAGAGGTTTCTATTGGGAAAGCTACAGATGTTGGATGGGCAATACCTCCATTTTTAAAGTGGGGAGGGGGGTTATATAAAAATACAGTGGAATGTAAAGTTCAACGTTATAAGCCACTTAAAGTCTGAACGATCTCAAATGGCCAGATAGAAGTTATTAAACTGATAAAACAAAATGCTATACCAGCATAATATAGTTTGCAAAATTCCAGTCCAACTCTCCTCAAAACAGCTCATCAGTGACTGTTCTAAGTTATGATGGCATTGAACAAATGGTGGTTATGACCAGTCCTCAGAGTTCTGGCCATTCCAACACCCTCTCAGTCACACGATCTGGGCACTTGGCAACTCATTTGCGCTTACCACTGGTTGCCGCGCCCTATGATAACATGGTTGCTATTTGTGACCTTCCCTGCCAGCCTCCACAGAAAGTCAGCAGCAAAGCCAGCAGGGAAGACCACAAGTCGCTGGGATAGTCTCCCTATCTTCTCCAACTGGTGCCTCTCATATATCCCCTAGCACAGGGGCATGCCTGACTAATTGCACTGGAAGGTGTGTTGCCTGGCATACATCAAATCATGGTGCATGCCTCTGTAGAAGTCATACTCACCGTTGTCAAGACTCGCATGATTGTATCTATGTGCCAGCGTTTAGAAGGAGCGTATCTGGAAAATCAACAAACATATATTCAGAGATGATCGTACGCCATTATCCGCTCAACAATTTCCCCACATATTCAAGCATAACACTGGAGCAATCTGGATTGTGTTGCAGATATTCATGAACTGAAGTGAATCCCTACATTGGCAGAGGAGGATTTCTGGGGGAGCGATGATCATTACCATTATTTAGTTCAATGCTAAATGGCACTTGGGCAATCTTGCAGGAAGCAGGGCCTAACAATATGATTCCAGCCCTTTCCCCAATGGAGTGCCATTTTCGCAGCTGTTCAAAGAACCCCATTACTTTCTCTGCTTAGTCCAAAGGTCTCTCCAGTCAACAGCTTCTGATCCAGACACCAGTGAAACCTAAGGCAGCCGTTTTAGATGTTCTGAGATAAAGCCTCTTATACAACCAGTTACACAGCAGGCTTTCCTAAAACACGGGCAAGTCCATCCCGCGGCCCTGGACAGCTAGTAATGAAGCTCCACAAGATTGTAAGCTTTTAATTATTATGTGATTTATATACATTAACCATATACTTTATTATTATTATTTAGACTTATATACCTCTTAACGGTGCTTTACAGCACTCTCTAAGTGGTTTACAGTCAGCCTATTGCCCCCAACAAGCTGAGTCCTCATTTTACCGACCTCGAAAGGATGGGAGGCTGAGTCAACCTTGAGCCGGTGAGAATTGAACTGCTAAACTTTTGATGGCTAATGGCAGATGGCAGTCAGCAGAAATATCCTGCAGTGCCGCTTTTATATGAGCCCCAAGACAATTTCTCTTCACTCAGTGTGGTTCAGTGTCATCCTAGACTCAGAGAAATGTCGGGGGGATGAGCTGAAGCAGTGGCAGCGCCCTACAGACCTTGGGGAGAGTGAGCTGGAGCTGCAGTGTTGCTGAGGCTCTGCTGAGGGCATAGCATCAGTGTGTGCGGCTCCAGCTAATTGGCGCTGCTGGAAGTGCTGATCAGTTGGAGCCACACGCACTAATTCTGCACCCTCAGCAGAGCCTCGGCAACCCCACAGCCCCAGCTGATTCTGCCCCAGGCCTGTGCGGCACAACTTCTGCTATTACCAGGAGCAGCACACAGGCTTTGGAGTGAGAGAGTTAGCTGAGCCTCAGAGATTGGTGTGCCCAGAAGAGAAAAGGAGGAGGAGGGGAAAGAGAGGAGAGGATATAAACGTAGGTGGCTTTGGTGGGAGAGGTTGAGGGAAAAAAGACCAGGAAAAGAAAGTGTGGTAAGTGGGTGTACTTTATCACTTTCCCTCCCTTTTTCGGTCATCAAGTTTTTGACATCTTGCTAAGCCACTGGTGGTACATGAATATTGTCATGTCCTAAAAGTGGTACAATCTGTGAAAAGGTTGAAAAGCACTGTTCTGAATGTTGGTGACAGGACTAGAATGGGTGGCAAGACTGGCCATAAATCAATGGAAATCTTACTTTTCTGCTGCAAGAAAAATCCCTGATGCACAATCAGCCTTGAACTCTGGCTCACAAGAATCCAAAAAATATAGCAACTCTTTCATCATTCCTCGAATGTTGTTCCCATTCACAAGAGCAAAGCTGAGTTCCATTGCACGCCTGGGAAAGGTGAAAGGGATTCATTAGCTACAGGGTACGATCAGGAAATGACAAATGGCCTTGACATCACAGCTTCACTTGATGTGGA
Source organism: Pareas carinatus (assembly GCA_032468095.1). Taxonomy (NCBI): domain Eukaryota; kingdom Metazoa; phylum Chordata; class Lepidosauria; order Squamata; family Pareidae; genus Pareas; species Pareas carinatus. The sequence continues at coordinate 37,029 of JANHFO010002038.1, forward strand.
AGGAAGAAGCTGGGACCCTGTAAGAACCATGGCAACCTGAGAGTATTTCTAGGGCCACAGGCATGCTTGGTTAATGACGTCTAACAATGCATTCTCAAGTGTCATCGTACATCTACATGAATCAAGAGCCCACACCTCTTAGAACTGCCAGATTATTTCCTCGCCAATGAAGTTTATCAAATTTTGAACAGGTTCCAACCTATAAAGAATCCTTCCTGTCTCCAAATGGCTAAGTACAATCAACCATGTGTTTATTTCAACTCCCAGTTCTGATAATTTCCTAAACTCCGAGATCCTCTCCAAGGCTACTGCCTTGGACTACCCACTTCTGACATTTCAATACTTCAACAACAGTGATTTGCTAGGAAAGCTTAATGAACAATCAACAGAACTTGCATTATTTATTGAAAAATTAAGAGATCCGTTAAAACTGCAGAAGATATCCAATCTTTTTTACATTTATTTTCAATAACATGCCATGACAAATTGCTAGACAGTCCTTTCTTCTGCCATCCTAAATAGCAGAATAACAGAGTTGGAAGGAACCTTGGAGGTCTTTTAGTCCAACCCCTAGTCAGGCAGGAAACCTTATACTATTTCAGACATATGGTTGTCCAATCTCTTCTTAAAATCTTCCAGTGTTGGAACACCCACAACTTCTAGAAGCAAGTCATTCTGCTGATTAATTGTTCTAACAGTTAGGAAATTCCTCCTTAGTTCTTGGTTGCTTGTCTCCTTGATTAGTTTCCATCCGTTACTACATCTCATTGTACACATGTACTATGACAATAAATTTTTGCCCCTCCTGCCTTGGGGTGCTTTGGAGAATAGTTTGACTCCCGCTTCTTTGTGGCAGTCCCTCAAATACTGTAACACTGCTATCATGTCACCCCTAGTCCTTCTTTTCATTAAACTAGACATGCCCAATCCCAGCAACTGTTCTTTATGTTTTAGCCTCCAGTTCTAATCATCTTTGTTGCTTTTCTCTGCACTTTTTCTAGAGTCTTAACATCTTTTTCACATTCTGGTAACCAAAACTGGATGCAGTATTCCAAGTGTGGTCTTACCAAGGCATTATAAAGTATTAGAATTTCATGTGATCTTGATTCTATCCCTCTATTAATGCAGCCTAGAACTGTGTTAGCTTTTTTGGCAGCTGCGGCACATTGCTGACTCATATTTAACTAATTGTCCACTAGGACTTCAAGACCCCTCTCACAGTTACTGCTATTGAGTCAAGTATCACCTATACTATATCTGTGCATTTGGTTTTTCCTGCCTAAATGTAGAACCTTACTTTTTTCACCGTTGAATTTCTATCTACATCTCTATCTACAAAACTAAACCTCTATCTACAAAGAGTACATTTATTAAATCTGTCCCAAGAATGACTCAAAATTCCATAAAACTGAAATTCTGTAAGAAAGAAATCTTTTTGGATGCAAAAGCAATCTCCTCAATGCTAGAAAGGATGAAAAAGACATCAGTGAATATGACCTAATCTGAAAATTACTGATTCATCTTGAAAAGTGCAAATATTTTTATTTTTCAATTGTGGGACTGCAACTGTGCAACTGTGGGTAGCATGTATAAAATGTTGTGGGATTTGAAAAAATAAATTTTATAGCCTTTGTCCCACTCACCCGTGCTGACTTTTACAAGTCTACCCTGCCTTCCAAGACTTCCAAATCTGATTTTAAGTTTTTCAATGAATATTTAGTTCTCAACATCAAAACTGTGTAAACAATAAGCAAAACTGCAACCTATTTTTAGGGCAGATCATTATTTTTTCTCTAGAGAAAACAACAAGGAAATTTACTACAGTAGGTCTATTACTCCAAAGATCTCCAGGGCTGCTGAGATCCACATCTTGACATAAAAACCATGCAGAATGCTGCAGAAGTCACCCCAGGGAAAACAATACTTTGGATATAGTACTTGGCTCCCTGGGAAAGATGAGCTTAAAAAGAAACAAAGGCAGAAGAAACACAAGGTAGCTAAAGAGTGATCTGTGATCACTGCCAACTTTATTTACCGTTTGATGGAGACATCCAGATCCTTTAAGCAATCCACAATGGTGCTCCGGTGTCTCTGGACAGCATTGTGGTCAGTCTGCACAGTCTTCAACAGGGATGTCAAGGCTACATATCTGAGAAACAAGAAATGAATACTTTAGATGATGGGAGCTGCTCTGCATTGCAGTACACTGAAGAGCTCCTTGAAAGAGCAAATGGGCAGTCAACTCTACTCAAAGTTCCCAGAATCAATTTGGGCCAGCTAAGCAATGAAAATATCTCATTGTGGCAAAAGATCTTACAATAACTACTGTATTGGAGTGAGCAGAAAATATGTTCCTGAGCACACTTAAGAGATGCTTGGTGCTAACCAGGATGTCAAGCAATATCGTGTATTGACAGGCTTACCTTATATTCTTGTCATTATTGAGTAAAAAACGACCAAGAATGTTAATGGCCAGGACCTGCACAAAGAGACAGATAGACAAGGTCACAAAGAACCTTCTGTGAGAATTCCCTCCAACAGAAAATGTTTGTTTTTGGGGGTGGGGGTGGGCAGGCGGAGTGGGAATAGCAAGGCAAGATACTGATCAATCAAGGAATTAAAGTATATAGCTAAATCCCACTGGTGCCCAAATCAGACTTTTCCTTCTGAAAAGTTCTGGTGCTCCTGAGGAAGCCTGGAAAAGCGATGTTCCAATGTGGCAGCCATTGTTCCCTGAGGACCCACAGAGCAAATGTGACGTACTCTCAGGCCGCTCTCAGACTTTATGTCCATGATAGTTAAGACGGTTTCATAAAGAATGGCATTTCCCACATTTTTGCTTGTTTCCGTGTTTGTGGCCACCTGGAATACAAAGGATGGTTTACAATTTTCTCATTTCCAACCCAAGACTTCCCAACCACCTGCCCATAATCCTCTCACCTGTGCAAGAATGTCATTCATTGCTTCACTGGAGTCATCATCATTTCGGCCCAGAATTCTCAGCAACCGCAGAATTCGAACCTGAAGAAGATCACACCTGTTGCCTAAACTTCTCAGGTTCCTGAAGACAACTCACAGAGCAAGCCAATTTTATTTCCTGCCTTCAAAATAACTGACCTGCAGAAAGGGGTCACTGATACCCGAAACATCGTGCTCCGGAGAATAGCCCGACATAATAAGGTTTTTCAGAATGCGAACAAGTTGGGGTACAAGCTGAAAATAACATAGAGATATCAGGAATTGGATGTTAGACTCTACGACATGTGGCTCGATTTGCTTTCTTTCTCACAAAGAAAAGTCCCTTTGCCTAGTTTCTCCCCAGCATATCTGATACTTAGGGTTATTTTTTAATGCAGTGCTGTAGGATGGCAGTGGTCCATACCTCAGCACAGAAATAAAAAAGGCTGCAGTTGTCACATGGGGTAGAGTGGGGTGTCATCATAAGACTGATGAGAAAAATCTTTGGATAGGCTCAGGTGGCTCCTATTAACAGGAGCCCACTGAATTCAGCCCTGAAATGTTTGGAACCCAGCCCATCCTTCTCTCTGCCTCTTTCCCCCCTACACACCCCATGAAAACAGATCAGAGAAGAGGCACTCTCTGTTTAGCAAAGTGTTGCGGATATAGCAATGCAAGCCTCCTCCAGGCTAACCCAGGAAAAAAGAGCATTAGCTTCTACCCGCTTATAGCAAAGCATGCACTTCACGGAGGGGAAAGCAGGGAATGTGAGCACCTTCTTACCTTTTCATTCTAACCCACCAGAGCAGGATTCCAAGCAGAGAAAGGGGACAAAAGAGATGAAGTTAAGTACTGGGCAGAGAAGACTCAGCTTGCAGCATCAACCACCATCACCAACAACCTCAGGCAGCCAGGACACTCGAGATGGTCCCAACCACAATCTTCCCCAGGGGATAATGGCTTCTTTTCACTCCCATAGTCCCTTTGCATCCACTGGTGGAAATCGGAGGCTCGTCCTCTCCAACTTCAAGGCTAAGCAGCAGCAGCAGCATCTGTCGCCTTGGCACACATCGCGTTCAGCTATATCTCATAAGCCATTTATTCATAAAACAGAAGAAGCCAAAGATACTCTAACACGCAGAAAGGGGTGCTGCTTAGCATGGGTGTCTACAAGGCATAAAATACACATCCTAGCACACAATCAGGGACCATCTTGCCACAACCAGGAGCGGAAGGTTATTCTTCTTGCTCAAAGGACATGAAAAAGAAACCCAACTGCACAAAACGCTCAGATGATCTCACCTTTCTGAAGTGGGCAAGCATGTCTGGGCTTCTTTCACACATTTCAGTGAGGAGGACAACAGAAGTGTGAAGGACACCTGTGTGAAGGAGCATATGAACCCACATTTTATGTGGCCACTGCAGATCAATGCTATCGAAATATGCTGCTGTTAAGAAGAATTATTACCATGGTTCTTCTCATTCAGCAGGTTTTTTGTGGCTGGTAAAAACATCTCCATCAGCTCATGCACCTTCCTGATGACATGAACAGCACATAGGGCTGCCTGTAAATGAATGAGAGGATCAGCACATTTTAAGTACCTCTTCAGTGCTTCACAAAGAAATTGGCTATTTTGTTTGGATTTTATTCAAGTTTTGAAATTTATAAAATTGAAATATTTGAAGTCTGCAAGAATAGGAGATATACACTTCTAAGAGAAAGGCAACAACTAGGTCAATGTTAAGTACAGCCTCCTTCCTGTGACAGTCAAACTGAGGCAAGCCAAAGTTTGCAACTTCACCAGCTACTAATGGCAAAGAAACCTTCACTTAGTCTTTCAATGAGATACCTTTTTTCTCAGGTAGGAGTTTGAGGTCTTCAGAAGCTTCTCTACCTCCCCAGCAAGGTCCCGGCACATTTCAGAAGAGCCCATGCAGCCCAAGGTGCAGAGTGCCAAGCCCTGCACATACTGCGTGCTGTGATTAAGGTCACTGCAGATGGAGAAAGCAGTGGGTTAAGGAACTATCAGGAAGAAGCCCAGAACCAGGGAGGAAGCTCAACAGATGTTGTCTCTGGACGGCCAAACTCAACTGTGAACATTCACCTGCCAATGTGTGCATTGCAAATGAAATAGTTACTCAACCAGCAGAAAGAGCTAAAGTTTCTGGAAGCCTCTGGCCAAGAATCCCTAGTTTGAATGCCAAGTCACTTTGTGCACATAATGATACTTCAGAAGCCTACAGGTCGAGAGTGGGAAGTTTGTGTTCTGTCCCAGCTCGACTCAACTGTCTTTTACATTCTATGCAGGAACACGTCTCTTTTCTGTCTGAGGTAGAAGAACACAGACTGCTCAGAAGCACTAGACTTCTTACTTCCACCCTCAGTCCCATGAAAGCAAGCAGCCTTACTTCTTGATGCAATTGGTCATGAGGAGATGAACATCCTGCCTCTCATCCAAGAGTAGCATGGCTCCAAGATATCCAATACGCTTGTCAGTAAACTTCTGAGAGGCAATCAGCTTTAAACACTCCAGCTGCAAGTGGAACAATGGAAACCATGTTTAAGCTTTAGCATTTTTATTACAGGAAGATCCTTACATGACCAAACTGATCCCCGTCCAACAATTCAAGGTTGTAAATAAGCTTGGAGAACGTTAGCTGCCTGATACACTTGTTTCAAAGGCCCAGGTCAGTCCTCGGCTGCTGCAGGGGAAATAAAAGATGTTTCTACAGGGCAGTCAAACAACATTCCCCTTAGAAAAGAATGTGAGTCAGTTGGGCTGCAAATGAATGGAAATGCTCAAAGCATCTCCAATTCAGCATGCTCCTCACTTGCCTTGGCAAGCCAATAAAAAAGATTGTACATTCCTACAGTATTCATGTGTGTATATATTAATATATAGAACTCACATGGCCACTTATCTCACATGGAGATCCCAGGCAGCTCACAACATTCAATAAAAACATAATTAGAACAATCCCCACCAAGCGCCAGGCTAACCAACTGTAATCTTCTAGCTCAACTCTCATTCTAGGGCAAGTACAGTGTGTAACATTACAAAAATCTCACTTTTATTAGTTTTCAAAACACAACTACAAAAAAGAATAATCAAGCTTGAATGTCAACACTCCCCACCCAAAACAAAAAGCCATAGAAGAAAACTGGTTAAGTTGAGCAAAGAAAAAGTAAAATCTATCACATGGCATAATGATTATATCCACATCAAAGACTGCTAAGTCAGAAATGTGAATTACCCATGCTGCCCTTGGGTTCACAGAATTTCAAATATTTTGAAATCACTTTGAGAGCCATCTAAAAAGACGATTTGGAGAAATTAAATGAGAAAGCTTTAGGTTACCTTAATTGCATACTGATGTGGTTTTGCCATAACTGAGGCTGACAAGAGTAAACAGGTGTGGTTTAAAGGTCTAATGTGCAGTCGCAACACTGGTTTTATTTGCAGGGCTGCTGCTACAGATATATTGAAAAGCTAGGTTTACTGTGTGCTCCATGAGTAGTTTTGAAGGAGCAGTCACCCCAATTATTGTGGAAAAAATGAAAACATTGCACCAGGGGGGTAAATATGCAACAATGGATGGATTGTGCAGCTGCCTCTGATCCCCCATTATACAATCTGCAGACCAGTTTCAATGTGCCTGATAAATTCTGCAGAATGGTACGGCATGAGGAATAGGTAAAGGTGTATCATCTCATATCTGAAGGCAAGAGAGGTGACATATTTGTCCCAAGTCAGATCAAAGCTGACCCAATAGCTGAAGTCTTATTTGGAAGACACCAACCTGAAGAAGGGCCTTTTGCCTGAATAATACCCATTCTACTATTTTTCTGAAGTAGCATGGGCTGCCATGAAACAAAATTCATCCTGTATACTGTGGAAAAATATTTTTTGGCGATCAATGGAAACTGAGAATCTCTTCTTCTCTAGTATCCCTTTCCTGCGGGAGTTTCCGTAAGTTTTCTTCCACATTCAAACTATAAGGCACTTGACTACACGCCAAATGCAAATGCTGCATGTCCAAGGTCTGCATTTCAAGGATAGAGAGTGCTCACCTGTTTACCATTCCAAAAGAAAGTGACTCACCTGTCCAAAGTGGGCAGGATAGCCCAACATGTGCATGTACAGCAATTTAGCTACATTCCGGCAGCGGTATGTGTTGTCCTCTTCTCGAAAGGATGATCGGATAGCAGCACATTCTTTCTGAATCATCTCTCTTTCTTCTGCCTGTGTGCGTGCAGTCCGGATGGTCCGGATCAACTCCCGGAGTCTGATAGGGGCTGGCATCCTCTAATACATGGGAAATAGATGGAATCAATGGATGTAGACATATGACCGTTGCAGGAGAATTTCCCAAGTAACAAACTCTTTGGTAATCTTGTCTCCATTTCCAGTATTTCTTATGGTTATTCCAGGACTGCCATCCTAAGCCAGCAGTCCCATGGATATGTGGAAATAACAATAGCTCTACTGCTGACAAGGAATATTCCCTAGAATTAAAATAGAATGTATTTGTATTTCCTACTTGGAAAAAAAAGGCAATGCTCTCTTCTGTACTCATAGCAGCCCAAAATATGGATATGTTGCTTCTAGGAGAATACAGGTGGTCTTCCGGTTATGACCACTTGTCCAGTGACTGAAGAGTCAAATTATGACTGGTAGTGAGTAACAATTTGAGTTGCAGTCATTGCAAGGTCTCCGTGGTTGGGTCATTGTGACCTGCTTGCAACATTGCAGTGAGCCACATTCACATGATTTCTGATATTCCCTGCTAGCTTCCCAAAAGTGAAGTCAGCTAGAAAGCTGGCAAGAAGTCCAAAGTCATGGTCACGAGAGGTTCTTTTTTAACAAACCGTGAAGTCTTCGCTAAATGACAGTAATTGGGAACTGTTGGAATTGATATCATAAGTAAGCATGGTCACATGTTGCTTAACAATGGCAACTCCCATCTCAATTGCCTGTGTAAGTTAGCGAAGGGCCACCTGTACTCCTGAATGACTCCATGCAACTTTACATGCCACACTTCTCTAAAGGAGATTTTCTTATGAGAGATGAGCTGTCCCCAGAAAAATAATATAAATGTTATTGGAGTGGGAAGCAATAAGGAGGAAGACTAGTTTTTTTAAAAAAACAAATACATAAATGGACTTCTAGACAAATATATTTCAAACTTATGCTAATAGCACAAGATACATTGCCATAGACTTGACAATAACATAATTGTGAATGGATGCAATGACAGACTATAAACTGCATACAATTTTGCAAGAAGCTGCTAGAAATGCTAATCCATACCTAGGTAGAATAGAATGCATTAGAATTTATTTATTGGCCAGGAAATTTTTCTCTGGCGTACTAAGTCAGTGGTTGCCAACCTTTTTGACCTCGAGAACCACCAAGTTCATATTTTGAAATCCCGAGACCCACCAATATTTTTTTTAAAAGTTACATGCATGTGTAAAATATTACAACAGAGTGAGAAAGAGAGAGAGAATGAGAGAAAGAGATAAAGAAAGAGAAAGGGAAAATGAAAGAGAGAGAAAGAGAATGAGAAAGAGGGAGAGAGAGATGAGAGGCAAACCCATGAACACAGAATCACAGACACAGAGAAAGAGAGTGAAAGAGACAGAGAGAGAGAGAAAATAGGGAAAGAGAGAAAGAAAGAAAGGGGCAGAGACACTCACAGAATGACACACACACACACAGAGATAGACAGACACCCATACCCACAGTGTTGTGGCACTACACACACACACACACACACACACACACAGCACTCACCCCACTGCCCATGCTCCTCTCTTGATGGTAGGTTGGCCTACCAGGCCACCCCACACACTCCTCTCGGTGGGTTTCAATGACTTATCTTCACCCACTGCAGAGGGCAGCGGGCCATTCCCCAGGCCTGCCGAAGGCCTGAAGCCTGTGGCGGGGCTACGCAGAGGGTCTCCGGGGGGGGGTCGCTGGGACTCACACTCCCTTTTGGCCCCTCCTGATTGGGACGCGGTTGCCACCTACTTGCCCCTGCAAGCTGGGGGAGTTGATTGGGCTGCAAACGGGGCTCTAGGGCGCTTGTCCGCTGCTCGGGGCAGCCATGGCCACGCCTGGACGCCAGAATGGACAGCACTCTCCCTGCATGCCCGCCTCACACGGGCCCCATGTGCTCTCCGATGGGGTTCTCTGCCAGCCGGCAAAAGTCTGGGCTGGGATGGTGGGCGAAGTGGGGCACTGCAGCCGCTGGGAAAAAGCTGGGCTGGGGCGGCGGTGAGAATGAGGCTCCACAGCCGCCAGCGAGGGTGAGCAGGCGGCAGCAAAAGGTTAAACCCGGGCTGTGGGGGAAGCAAGCTGCTGCCGCCACCGGGAAAAGGTGGGCTGAGGGGGCTGCGGCAGGCCTTTTTTCGCCCGCTCAGGAGCACCGCCGACCGTTTCCACACCTGCCGACAGCGCTCCTTGCTGCGGCGGGCAGTTTCTTTACCAGGTCTTAAAAAAAATTTTTTTTACAAATTCTCTGGCGGATCACCAGTATTCTCTCACGGACCACTGTTGGCCCGGGGATCACAGGCTGGCAACCACTGTACTAAGTAATTCTACTACATATCATGTGGGATTGTTCATTTTATTAAAAAAACTTCAAAGCTAGCAGAAATCTCTCCCTTACTAGTTGTAAGTCCTACTTCAGCAGAATAGTTGGTACCCCAAGCTGATGTCATAAGGTCCTCCTCAAGAACTGTTACAGAGCTCCCCTTATGAATGACTTGAAGGAAACGTTAACAGAATCTGTTCTTGTTGTATTTCATAACAAACCTGTTTATTTATTCTGCTACCTTACAAAGCCAGCAGCAATCAAACACTACAAGAAGTCAAATGTATTGTACAGTTAGTTAACAAGGAACAAGTAAACAATTCCTGGAACACTGGAATCAGATGGGCACCCTGTGTTTTTAAAGTAAGTTCACTGAAAAGAGAATATATTGCGAAAAGCTATAAAAACTGTGGACTTGTCAGCTTGAGACCTCTACTGCACAGGGTTAATCTCTGAACATAACAACAAATTGAATTAGATAAGAGGAAGCAGTTTTAGATAAAACATGCTAAATGGAACTGAGAGATTTCACTCCTACTGTGTTAACTTTACTCTGAGGCTCTGCTAACTGAAGACACCCAAGCCCGCTCAGAAGCAGGCCAAAAATTGAAGAGCTCTTATTGTATTAGCTTAATATTATAGTTCAAGATATTGTACACTTAACCATGAACAAACCACCCAGACTGAATTAGCACAAGACACCAGACTAATGGTGATAGGATACTATGTGACTAAGTAATTGTTTGAATACTGTATAGCATAAAAGTGTCTATAAATTAAATCTACTTGGTTAGGGCTATTCCAATGGATGTTACTTCTTTGTGGTTATCACAAATTAGCTGTCATTTCTTGTTTAGCGATTTCTCTAGATCAATGCCAACTGAACTACAGAATTACATAAGTCTTGTCTAAAATCTAAAAGTACATCAATACAAGTATGATTATTGCTCAATTCCACTTATTTCATATTCTCCAACCACGCTTCTGTACATATATCTACATTTTTTCAACACTCTCTGCAATCTCTTCATATCATCAGGGCAAACTCATCACACTATTTGTTTTTCAGTATGAGGGAAGATGGATATGAGATCCAAAAACATTAATTACCAACTGCTCCCTCCCGCAGCTACCAGAAGCAAGTTTTGTTTAGAGTTAGGACTAGCTCTTTCAGAATCTTAAATCAAAGATGACAAGTCTAAGATGTACTCCCCATAACTTGTGGGTAGGATTCTGCTAACCCAAGTCAAAAAGTCAAAAGGACATTTGGTTAGCAGTCTTCAAATTTATTTTCATTATTTAGAGCCAGTTTGTGACTTAGGGAGTCATTCAGCAGTTGTTGCATTACTGAAGGTGCACCAAGGCATACCAAGGTACTGAAGGTACACCAAGGCAAGATATAATGGGAATCCTATGTACAAATATGTAATATTAAGGTAGATTCATGTATCACCCTAAAATAGGGCTTGTATGGTTGTGATTTAATTGATTACTTTAATCCAAAATATTTACGCTGAAACTAGTAGAATCTAATGGTTAATATATAATCTGGGGTTCCAGATTAAAGTTCTATAATTCAACCATGAACTGCATTTATTATCTTTGGTCCTGTTAGTCTCTAGCCTAATCAATGACATAAGATGATCACTTGAGGGAAAGATTAAAAGGAAACTCACACACGTATCATCTTGAGTTCACAAATGAAAAAGTGGATACAAAATCAGTGAGCAGGATTCTTCACACAATGTATTAAGTTATGTTATGGTTCACTTGGTGGTGTTGCAGCAGGCTATACATTCACTAAACCATGGATAAATAGCAATGTGTTGTAACGAACTAAGATAGTATTTACACGATCCATTTTCACATACAAAGAATATTTTTTTAAATACAATTTCTTTTCATAAGAGTTTACTTATGACAAACTTTCTTTTTTGCTCCTGAAAAATATTCATTCTCAAGAGCTTTTCCTTCCCACAACATGGAAATTTAGAGACCTATTTTGTTGAGGTTAGTTGGGAATTTATTATATTGTATATATTATATACATTAAGATTGTGTCAGAGAAGCAAAATAACAACATTGTAACATAAGGAAAGCTGTGTGAAGGAACAAATTAAAATGATCTGCTATAGAAAACAGCATAGGAGAGATGAAAGCAAGAATTAATGTCCGAATTGCTGGAGAACAAATGTACCCGAGGGGGGGGGGCTGTTCCATTAAGGCCACAACTTAGAACTGCCTCTGTCCCCCTGAATACTTTATTTTCATATGGGGAGTATGGGGATGAATGCACAGGATGGGCTAGTTCGAATTGGAGAGTACATAGGAGTCCTTATAGCTTAAGACCAGTAATTTTAATTGGTTCTGGAAACTTCAGATTATACTAGGCCTTGCTATTACGTATGGTGCTGCATTCTGGATTAATTCAATTCTTGAATTATCCTCAAAGGCCGCCTCATGTAGTGTGTGTTGTGGTAATAAAAACACAAGATTACTGCTGTCCCAAAAAATTGCAACTGGGAGTACCAACTGAAGCTAGACAAAAGCTCAGGCAGCCATAGGCCATAGAGAAAGTAGTTCTTACTCTAATAGGAGCCATGAATTCAAGAGAATGCTCAAGTCACAAATCTGAGCCCGAGGAGTACAATTCAATCCTAATATTCACATCACAATATCCAGTATTGCAAATAAAAGTTAAGTTTTGTCACAAGATGCTCCCACATAGCAACATCAGCAGAAGTGCTAACCAAAAGCACAACACATATTGACCCATAACATTTAACTTTAGAGCTGCACTTTAAAGATCTCTGTTTTCCTGTTTGTTTCCTTTTTTCTTCAAGGTTTTCCCTGCCTTGTGGGTCTTAGCTTTTCAAGTTCGTAGCTAACCAACTGCTGCTACACCCAGCTCCTGCACACCGCTTCTGAAAAGGAACCGAGCTGGAAGAAGGCAGCCGGAATGGCCGAAGGGAAGGCTAAGAGTCTAACCTGCAAAACGGCCACTCAGATCAATACCATCAAAAAGAACGCAAACTGCTTCTCTTCGGAGAACAATCCCCGCCGGCCGGTCCCGGTCCCGGAGGCCGCCGGCCGCCTCATACCTAGCAGACTTTTCCGGAGGAGACGCAGCCGTCTCTCCGCCCGCCTACGCCGCCAGCCCCGGGATGGCTCCGCCGGCCGTTCCGGGTTCCCCCAAGCGGGCTCTCCGGGGCACGACGGCCAGAGACGGAAGAGGGCTGAGGGGAAGCGGCCACGCCAGGCCTAGCCGCCGGGAAAAGCTCGGCCAGCCGCGAGGGGCCTCGAGACCCGCCGGCCGTCCTGGGGGAGCGCAGACTCACCGGGCCGGGTCCCTGCAGCGATGGCGGCGACAGCGACAGGAGCCTGGCATCCAAAATGGCGGCGGCGGAACCAAAGCACCGATACCGCAGGCGGAGGAATTCTGCGGCCGACACCCGCTGGCTTCCCTCCGTCTGGACGCGGCGGCTACTGGCTAAGACGGTTCGGGGGGCGGCCTCGGGGATGGCCCCCTTTCCGGACCCCCGGACCTCTCGTTGCGCGCGCGACCGCCGCAGCCGCCCGTAGGACTCGTTTCTCAAGCGGATGCGTCCGAGGTGGGGAACGCGAAGACCGCGCCGCGGCGGGCAGTGATGACGTCAGACACCCGCCGAGTCACCGCGGCTGTAGCGCCAACCATAACCGCCCGGCTGGAATTCGCTGGCGTAGTAGAAGGTTCCGTCCGGCGACACATCGCTTCCCGGGGGCCTGTGAAGCGGGAAGGATGGGACCTGCGCTAGTGTGACGGGGCGCCGCGGATGGTCCGACGGGGAATTTCTCCGGGACAGGTCCCTCCGCGCCTGAGGGAGGAGAGGGTCAGCGGCGCGACTGTTAGAAGTTCGGGCGTTGACCGGCAGCCCCGCGGCGGACCGCGTGAGCCAGCTCGCTGGGGAAGGCGCGGGAAATCCCGGGTACGAATCCTTCGTTCGAGGCAAGGGGCCTGGGGAGCATTTCCAGGAGGAAACGGGAAAAAGTCCAAACGAGCTTCGAGGCGCGTCTCCGCCGCCGGCACGGAAGGCTCGTCTGAGAGTCCAGTGCGCGGCGGCGTCACGTCGCCAGCTGCTTCCTGTGGAGTTGCCACGGCGACCGCCGGCTGGTACGCGACGTCATCGCCGCGCGCCCTCTCGCGCCTCGCTGGCATCCTATTCGAGGCATTTCCGGCGCGCCGGGAGAGGCGGAGGGCGGGGCCGGCAC
>JANHFO010002038.1:119058-131139 GCA_032468095.1 Pareas carinatus
AAGACACTGGAGGGAGGGGCCGGGAGCAGCGGTTGGCAGAGGCTGGTAGGAGGGCAATTAGGAGGAGAGATAAGGATCCTGGCAGGTCTCCAGGGACTGGCACCAGATTACTGACCAGCCCTGCCTTCTCCCTTAGCTGGTGGGTCAGATCTGGCTGTTCTACCACCACCACCACCACCACCACCACCTCGTCTTCCGGCCTCCGCTGCGCCTCCCCTGGCACCAGCTGCCAGGCCTCCAGGGAAGCCCAAACAAGGGAAACTGCACCGGAAGGCCCAGTCGAGGTGGCCAGGGTGGCCATCGCAGCGGCAGGCTGTGCTACTTGCAGAAGGTCCCCCTGCTGGGCTTGGGGGAGAATCCTGGCTGCAGCCCAGAGCGAACTCAGAATGCCACGAGGCCCTCCGGGGGGGGGGGAGAAGAGTCACCCCAGCAGAGCCTCCTCACAGCAGTTCTGCAGTCTGCCCGGAGCAGCTCGGGCAGCGCTGCCCCTCCCCAAGGACCTGCATTCTGTGGACTAGCCTCCCTCTGGGCAGCCCCTTGCCTGGCCCTCCCCTTCTTGGCCTTTCTTCTGCTGCAAGATCCAGCCCAGGTGAGGCCTCTCAGAAGCCCCCCCCCCAACTCTTCAGTCCAAGCCTTCTCAGGAGCACCAGTCCAGATGCTGCAACTCCCTTGTCTGCTTCAAAGGTCTTCCGGGGCAGCTCTCAAGGGCTTCCTGTGAGGGGCTGCGCTGGTTTCCTATTCGAGAGACATCTCTGGGGGCTTAAACCGTCTCCTTGATCTCAACAAACTCATCCTGCTGGGGAAATTAGGCATTCAGAAATAGACCAGAATCCTACATCATGATTAAATCTGTAAATACATCTGTATCTCTAACAAATGTCACAAGAACCTCTGCGTGAACTCCCCGCCAGGTTCACACAGATACAGGAAACCCTGCCTGCGACTCTCTTCCTCCTGGGACGGGCTCTGAACGAAGCCAAGCCCCCCCCCCACCCAGCACCTTCCCATTTCTCTTTGGGTAAGCAGCAGGGGGGGAATGGGGGAGGGGTGTATCCAGCCATGGCTCTAGAATGTTCCTCTAGGTCAAGAACCTGTTTGACAGCAACCAGGAGGCGGGACTGAGGCAGTCCCTCCATCCGCTCAGCTGCCCCCTTTGAGAGAGGCGGCTTCCTGGGCCCTTGGGAGAGCTAGCACAGGAGAGCTGCCTCAGCACAGCAGTCCCGACTTCCCTGTGCCGAGGCAGCCCCAGAGCTTCCCCCTGGCAAGGCCCACCCAGAGTCCACGGGCCGCCTTCTGGCTTCTTGAGACAAAGAGCTACGCGGCATCTCCTGGGCCATCTTCTAGCATTTCAAATGGGGGAGGGCGGCAACCCAGTGCAGCGGAGGCAACTGGACTGCTGCGGCCCACGCTTGGTGGACGCTCCCTGAATTCTCACTCAAGGAGCCCACGATCCTGAGCCACTCTGGCTTTCTTCCCTGGCAAAGTCCCGGTGACGCCCCACAGACAGGCCAAGGCAGCTTCTGTGAGGTGCAACAAGTTGCAGACATGGAGCTTTTATTCCACTGTCCTGCCACCCCTCAGTGTGGACTCCTGTCCAGGGCAGGGCTTGGCCTCAAGGGCTCGTGTGCTCCCCTTCGGCTTCTGGTACAGAGACAAAGCTGTGATGAACAGCAACAGGCCTCTGTCGATGGCACTCAATATATGCTTATGGGGTACAGGTGGTCCTTGTTTACTGAACACAGCTTATGGTCTTGCTTCCTTCGCTTTACAGACCCACAAAAGCTGCAAATGTGAAGATTGCCATAAAGTTACTTTTTCCAGCACTGTTATAATTGCAAATGGTCAATAAATGAGGCAGCTGCAAAATAAGAACTGCTTGTAAATTTGAAATCTTTATTGTCATAGTACATGTGTACAATGAGACTGGCTGAGCCTCCCTACGTGCACCCCCTCCCCATGTGCACTTCCCCCAACAGATGCTAACAACTCGCAGTGAAGACAAAGACAAGAATCCCTAGCCCACTGAACTGACTAACAAACACCCAGTCCTATTTCACCATATGAACCCATGGCGGCCCCGGAGGTCAACCACACAACGGTTGTTATATTATTTTTCATTCAGGAGTCTGACAGCCCACAGATAAAAACGGTTCCTCGGCCCGTTTGTGCGGCTGCCAATGCTTCTGAATCTCCTCCCCGATGGCAGGGGAGTGAAGAAGGGCCGACCAGGGGGTGAGTCGCCCCCGAGGGTTTTCCTCGCTCTTCCGAGGCAGCGGGGGCCCTGGCGATGCCATCCAGGGGCCTCGGAGGACAGCCCGCCATGTTTTGTGCTGTGCTCACCACCCTCTGTAGAGTCTTTCTATACGTGGTTATCAAACCTTCGGGAGTAGAGCGGTATATAAATCCAACAAAGAAATAAATAAACCAGCATACCACACCATAATGCAATGAGTGAAGGCCCTTTCTATTGCGGAACGGTAAAAGGAGGTCATCAATTGTTGTTCCACTGGATTTTTTTGCAAGACTCTAAGGAAGTAGAGTCTCTATTGGATCTTTTTGGTCACCTGGGTCGTGTTGATTTTCCTCGTGAGATCTTCGCTGAGATGGACTCCCAGGGATTCAAAGGAGGGAACTCTCTCCACACAGCCCCTCCCACCGATGTAAATTGGGGCAGGTTCCTCTCTCTTCTTCCGGAAGCCTAGCACCATCTCCTTCGTCTTGCTGATGTTCAGGCGCAGGGTGTTTTGTAAGCACCATGTGGATAGCTCTCCAAATCCACCTTAACAGGAGAGAGATTCAGCTTCCAACTGGAAGAACTCTTCAGATTTGTTGCACACAACTGTATTATCCCTCTCCTACTCTGGGAATGGCGAGCCTCAGCTCTTGGCTGCATACAATACTTGACCAAGTGCCCCAGACCCTCTGCCGCTGATCAGTTCATTCCCAGCTTCTGTGAATGGAGAGCAAAAGAAGAGAAAGCAAGCAAATAGGATAAAGAGTCAGGAGGTGCGTCCCTCCTACTTGGTTCAGACCTAAACTCACTGCTTGATGCGGGAATGGGAGAACTGGGCGTCGCCGACTGACCGTGACTACCTGGACACGGCCATTGGGCTGCGGAGTCATTTGAGTGCCGTGTCCAGGTAGTCACGGTCATTTGGCCCTGGCGAATCGGGGTAGATCCGCTTGATGCGGGGAAAGAAAGTACCCTGAGGAGACTGGTCCACAAATCAAAGGAACATGGGGGACTCAAACCTCTGCGGCTGGGCGCAGTCCCCGTTTATTTCAGCTCGGCCAGCATCCTTTCACCGGAAGAGCTGTCCGTGGAGGGCAGCTGAGCAGGGCCCTGGGCCGACCTTTGCTGGCAATCTTCATGTAAAGTGATCTAATGCCAGGCAGAGCAATTAGCACCACAGCAGTAATTGCAGCTTCTAACAAAGCCAGGCCAAGAGAGCAAACATTCTCCAGAGGGGACCTCTTCGCACACACCAAGGCATCTTCTGGCATTCAAAAGGATAGACTCAGCAACATTTTTGCAAGACGCCAGCACTTCCTAATCACTTAATTAAAGGAAGTTGACAAAATGGAAACTCCGAAGGCATCCAGAGCCCCACCCCCTTTGCTAAAGCCACCAGAGCAGCAAGTGGAAGCCCAAACTCAGAGAGCCATCAAAAGAAATTAAAACTAATCATGCCCAAATCCAGTACGAGGAGGTTGGCATAGGCTGGACAATGCGGTTGCCGAAGGAACCTTGTGGCCCAATACAGCTGCAGCTGACCATACAAGTGGCCACTTTCGACCATGAGGCCTTGATCTCTCACTGAAAGAAACACGGCTGTCAGCCACAGACCGACTCCCAGAGAACTGAAGTAACTGTGGGAAGCCAAGGTTTATTCCTAGAAGGAACATTGTTTTGTCTCATACGCTCCAATTTGATTTTTGGAATCAGCGCCGTTTACAACTTACAAAAGAAGGAATCGTTCGAAGCCTCTCGTTTCCATTCCAAGAAAGAAATCCAGAAGAGCGCACTTTTCACGGCTTCTTTTTGGCTCGCCTGGCATCTGAGGGAAACCCGGCAAGCAAGAATCCCACTCCCAACATGGACTCCGTGCTCGCAGCAAGGCCAGTCGGTGCCCGTGCAAGGGTGAGCCATCCCGTGTCAAGGCCGAGGCAAGCCCGCGTGGCTGGAGGAGGTGGGCAGGAGGCGATGGGAGACCCCCGCCAGGCCCTCAGCCCCCTCCCCGGGGGCACCAGGAAGAGCACCGCCGAATGAACTCGGCTCGTACGGCTTGCAGTCCTCGGCGCAGCAGCAGCTCCAAAGGGGCGGCCTCGCCACGATGCTTTCCACCGCTGCACCCAGCCTTGCCCTCCCTCGCCATCCGCGGCTTAAAAAAGCGGGCTTGCCGCAAACAGGCTTCTCGCCTGAAGCCTTCGAAAGGGCAGCCTTCCCTTCATCCTTTCACAGCCTGGCGAGGACCAGCTCTGGGTCAAGGGGTCACAGCGTCCAACTTGCGCTGCTGCCACCCACTGCTCAGCTTGCAGAACAAGATGCCCCCCCCCGCCCCGGACAATTGGGCATAGTACAGCCTAAGCATAGCTGGGATTTAAAATTCAGCCCTTCCCGTTGAATACCCCTCTCGCATTCCCCAACAGCCCAGACCGAAGGGGGGTCCCCACTCTCACATTTTAGTGTTTTGAAAGGAGGAGGAGGAGCAGGAGGCGGCGGCGAAGACGGGCAGGCCAGGAAGAAGCAAAGCATAGCTGGGAAGGTTCTCCCGAGAACCTGGGGACCCGGTCGGTTTCCTGCAGCTTCTGGTCCCTTCAGCTTCTCCACGGGCCACTGTGGTTTCATGTTGCTGACACAGAGTGAAGGAGAAGAACAGAGACCCTGCCTGTCTGCGTTAGTAACAGGCGCTGTGGCCACACTCTGTGGGGAAGACCTAGCAAGAGAGACAAGGCCTTGTCAGGACCCCAGCCTGCCCTTGCCTGCTGATGCCCTCCCCCCCGCAGGAGACTCCTCCAGGCTGCAGCCAGGGTGGGCTGGGGTCGCCTGGGCTCATCAACTGACGGCTCCAATTACTCTCCTCAGTCCTTCTCCTCCTGCATGTGGGCAACGGCGGTGCCAACACGGCCCCCGCAGCTGGGAGGGAGCAGACGTGCAGTTTCCTTCTTGAACGAGGGTGGAAAAGGTTTCCCACCAAAACTCCACTCAGGCGCAAGGAGGCCACGAGGAACTCCCGCCACGAGGGAAGCTGTCGCCCACCTGGTCCCTTGCCGAGGGCGGATGTGTCCAGCAGGGCAGAGAAGAAGGGCCGCTTGGAAGAAGCGCTTCCCGAGCAGCCTGGGGCTGACCCATTGGTCTGCAGGGAAGGCAGCTCCGGGGGCCCTTGGGTTAAACTCTGGAGGAAGAGTCTTCGCGACAAGGGCCGCCGCGGTATGTGCAACAGGAAGCCTTGGGAAAGGGGCAGTTGCTCTCTTTCAAAGAGGGGGTGCTCTCTCCTGACATCAAATCTTGCATCGACCTGCACAGGACTAAGCAGCTGGATCTGAGAGACGACCAGCGTGGATCCCAGGAGCAACCTCTGATATTGGAATGAAGAGTGCATTCGGAACGTCCTGCCATCTTCGCTCTTATGAGTTCTCAGTCAATCCCTAAATGGGCCCAAGCTAAACCTGGACCTCCTTTCAGCACATACGAAATCTGACAGACGGATCGTGCAATGGAAGCATCCTTTCCGACCCCTCCCGCCACACACGGACGGTTCAAGGGCAGGCGAAAGGGCCGAGCTGCGCATCTGGCAGGGCCGCCACTTACACCCAGACACCTGAACGACTTGGTCCCAGAAACTTTAGCCATTTAAACCTTTTAGCATTTTGATGACACTGGCTGCATTCATTTCAGTTCCTGGCATTCCCTCCTGCTATTTGTGGAACAGAACAGAAACGGTGGTGACCTTGATGTGGGAGGGAGAGACCTTGAGGCTCATTCATGGCTGGAGTGAGGCTCACCCACCGTTCATCCGCAAACAAGGCCCCAGAATCTAGACAGGGAGACAGGGGTGAACAAGACAAACCATTAAAAAATACCTGGGCTGTCCACTTGCAATTGCACAAAGCCACTGTACAAAGTCAACAATTAAGGGGCCCACAGTCTCTGCGGAACGTGATGCCTCCCAAAGTACCCAAAGATTTCAACATCGCTGGGTAGCATCTGGGATATTTCAGAAGATCTGTCTGGGGGGGGAGGTGAATCCAGCTGGCTCAGAGGTCAGGGCTTTGTGCAATCCTGCATGTCACGGGCAACAACCCATCAACCTCAACAGTGCTGTCCCAAAGGTGCTTTTAAAGGCAACTGACTTTCTTAGCTGTTTTCCTTGAAGAAACCTCTTGGATGAGAAACAAAACATCTTCAAGGGAACCAACTAAGAAAGTCCAGTTGACTTTTGAAAAGCACCGTTGGGATCACCATGACCCGGACGACGGAACATCCCCATAGACACTCAACAGTGCTGGTTATCCAGGGGGATCAGATTTTTGGTCTACACAATAAAGCACAGAGCAGCCCTCTTCTAGCCAAGTCTTCACATCCCAACTGAGAAGGCCCCAAGTCCAGTTCGTTTGTGGCTGCAAGCTCGGCATCCCACTTTCCAGCAGAAGACCGCTAACAGACGCTCTGCCCCATTTGTCGTGGAAGAACACATCACCTCCAGCACTCTTCCTGCCCCACACAGGCCTCCCATCCCTCACAGAGCAATTCTTGGCCGTGCACAGTAAAGATATAAAAACATAAAACTGCGTATTTAGAGAACCAGGCTCAATAAAGCATCATTCATAGGACAGTCCAATATTTATTTCCACAACCAACTGCACTGGGCAGATTTGTGCAGACAGAGGCCTGGACGGGGCAGGCCTCTGCAAGACGCTCTCGTCTTCCTCGCTGCAACCCCACCCTACGTAGTGCGGCACGGCTGGTGTGGAGGGCAGCAGAGGCCTCCCTACCGCGGCCTCCCAACAGCTTCAGATGAGCGCTTTCTTTGCAGGAGAGGGGCGGGCCCTCCACCGGGCAATACTCGCTGGCAGGAATCCTTCCTGAGCTTGGGAATATCAGCCAGAGACGCGGCCAAGCCATTCTCTAGAAAGCAACACGTTACTTGGGGTGCTTATCGTTGGCATGAGTGCAAACGAGTTTCTTCTCCTGCCTCCTCCATCCAAAGACTGAGGTGCAAATATGAACCTGTGGCTGAATGTTCTCCTCAAACTCAAAATGAGGAACGGCTTCCTAGGAAAGGAAGGACACCACTCCTCCCCCCTTCCTCTTCCCCCAGCTGGCCTGGCTCCTCACCTCTCCCAATGACTCCCTCTAAATATCCTTCCTCCGAGCGGTGGACATGCCAGGGCGCAGGTGCTCCGGCAGCCTCCCTCTGAGGGTCCCTGCTGGCAGCTCTGCCTGGCCTCCGGCAGGCAGCCCAGCCTTGGTGGGGCAGCTCAAATCAAGCACTGACCGAGCCTGGGAATGAAGTTGGACGGTTCAGTCTGGTCCCAGCTAGAACTCCAGTTAGGGTTCGGGTTCCTCCCACTTGCCCCGCTTGCCCGGAGAAACACCTGCCCAGTCCTAAGGATGTGGCAGCGCAGCCCGGGAAGGGGGTCCCAGCTGGCCTCCAGGAGGCCCTGTGCTGGGGCCGGGAGGCAGCGCCACTGCCGCGCAGGCAGGCAGGGCCCGGGCCCTGAGCAGCAGGGGAGGCCCCGTCAGCTGCCAGTCAGGAAATTGCTATTGGCTTCTCGATAAGCAAGAGGGGCAGCTGAGGTTTCCCTGCACTGCTGAGACTCGCTCAGACTCCATACAGTTTATCGACAGCAGCGGCGTCCCCTGTAATCTCAGCCCCCAGGCACTTCCCCAGGGAGAGGAACAGCTCGATCTCGGCCCCAAACCAGGGAGGATCCCTCCCTTCCGGGGCCAGGAGACCCACCCAGGACCTCAGCCGGAGAGCCACCGAACTGAGCCTGGCTGGCCCCCTCCCTTTGGGCCCTGCTTCAGCGGGGGAGGCGGAAGGGCAGCAGGACAAGCAGCCCCCCCCAGCTGCTCTGCCACCCAGTGCCGAGACCCCCGCCATGCCTCCCCCACCCCCTCTACTGCCGGGAGGCCTTGCTGCTGCCTCTCCTCTGGGCCCCCGGGGGGGGGAGGCTGCCGGAAGATGACACACAGCTAGGCCTAGGAGGGAGCAGGGTGGGAGTCTTTCTGCTGCCCCTGGTATGATGGGGAGCAGCCTTCAGTCAGCAAAGCTGTCACTGGGAGTTTTGCCAGGGTGAACCTCTTCCAAGGGCCCCAAACACCTGAAGAGAAGCGGTTTCAAAACTGGCCTGGGGAGGGTCCCCTCTGCCGTCAGGGAGGGCTGGAGGAAGGAGAGGCAGCTGTGAATGGCGATCCCGGGGGGGGGAGGCGCTCAATGGGGCCTTCTCCTCTCTCTGAGCACGCTCAGCTCCCAGGACGCCCCGTGCCCTTTCCGTGCCCCTGCAGTGTCGACTTGCACTCAGGGCAAGGGCTCGCTCGCTCACCTGGCCCAGAAGAGGAGCCGGCTGCCGAGGTGCCCGAGACCCTCCCCAAAGCCATTCCCAGGAGACGAAGGCTATCCCGCTGGGGGAGAGGGCAGGGCCTCCCCCTCCGAAGGCCTGCGTGCATCCCGCCTCACGCCTTCTGCCTTCCACAGGTAACTGGGAGGCTGTAATTGGTGAGGCAGGCGATTAGAAATATCGGCAGCTTCTAAGTAAGACTTTAATTTACTGGCAGATCAATAGCACTAGGGTTATATTGGCAAAGTGTCTACAACTCTATTGACTCCCACAATTCCTCTTATCAATTTATCAGAAATCTGGAGGCCAGAAGATCTTGCGTGAAGAAAAAGGCTGGGAGGAAGGCGACTGCCCACTGC
Source organism: Pareas carinatus (assembly GCA_032468095.1). Classification (NCBI taxonomy): domain Eukaryota; kingdom Metazoa; phylum Chordata; class Lepidosauria; order Squamata; family Pareidae; genus Pareas; species Pareas carinatus. Next base: position 127,983 of record JANHFO010002038.1, read on the forward strand.
CAAGCCCAGACAGAGTGTTTGCTGGTAAATGCACCAGCCGCCCTCCTGGGAGGGAGGGAGGGATGGAGGGAGGGGAGGGGCGGCTGAACCCTTCCGTCACTGAAGGGCTGGACAGCCCTGCTTTCCACCCACTCCAACAAATTTCCAGATAGTGAAGGATACACAAGGTGAACGTAGGTCTGCCACCGCTTCAGGATAAGACTTGGCCCTCCTGCCTGGGCAGAAGGCAGCTCCCCCGGGAAAGCTTTCTCGCCCCCGGGAGGGGGGCTGCAGGGGCCAGAAGACCAGGGCCCCCGTGCCCAGTCAGGGGAGAAGGCTTCCGAGGCCGCCGTCCTGCAGCCCCAGGGAAAAGGCAGCTCCAGGAATGGAGACGCAGCCCTGCCAGCGCTTGCCCCTCTGAGGTGAGACCTGAAGTCGTCCCTGGTCTGCTTCGCAACCGGATGAGGTATGGCAGAGCCCAGCCCCCACGCCGGCCTTTGCCAAAGGACCCACTCGCCCCGCCCTACAGTCCACAAACATCTCCAGCGTCTGTGCTAGGGAAAGTCCTCCGTTGCCCCCCACTCCTGGAACAGCCCCATGTCCAAGTGGCAAAGAAGAAGCCTCCAGCCTTTCCCAGAGCTGCTTGGCCAACAGCTGCCTCGCCTGGCTCTCCCCCCCCAGTGGATGAGCATCCCCGCCGGGATGTGGCCACCAGGCTGGGCCACAGAGCGGACGCTCAACCTGCCGCCCGCCCCTCCCCCCTCCTAGGACCGAGCGTGCCATCCACAAAAAACGGGGCCGAGAGGAGGGGGTAAAGCGCCCACTCCACAGGTGGACCAGGTCACTGTCTGCGCCTGCCACTTCCGCCTCCAACAGAACCCCAGGTCAGTCTTCCCAAACGAGCTCCACGTAAGCCCTGCCCGAAGTCCTCTAGTCTGCCGGACTGGAACTGCAGGAGCCCAGGGGAGGCCCGCAAGGCAGCCCATCCCAAGCACCGCCGCACCCTTCAGCGGCAGCACAAGCCCCTGCTTTGGACCGGGACCCGGCCGGCTCTCTCGGCCCTCCTCCTCCTCCTCCTCAAGCTAGGGGTCTGGACGCTCCCAAACAGGCGAAGCCAACCAGTAGCCACGGAGGACCGGGCACTCTTGCTGCCCCAGCTAAAGGGGGGGGGTCAGCACAGAGGTGGCAGCTATACTGCTCCTGATGCTTCTGCTGAGGGAGCAGCCAGGACAGCCGGCCACGCTGACAGGACCAAGAAGCGAGCCCTGGCTGGCATCTGCCAGGATTCGGACATGGGGGGGGGGGGAGGCTGCTGCCTCTCTAGACCCCTCCTCAAGACGGGTGGGAGAGAGGGGGCAGGGATCTGGGACTGCTCGGGGTTCTCTACATTACCCAGGGCAAAGTTGGGGGACCAGGAGCGATGGGGCTGGGGATATCACTAGGATCCCTTTGATGGATCCCAACCTGGTTGCAGCCATACGGATCGCAGAGGAAGCCCGGCATCCGCTGTACGCAGCCCTGGGTGGGAAGCAGCTGCCTTTTTGGGAGGAGACTCCGCCTTTCTTCACGGCTGGTACCACAGCCGAGCTGGAGGAGACCAGCCCCCTTCTAGCAGCAGACCTGGGGGCTGAGCCACGGGGTCTTCCCTCACCCTCCGCCTCTCCCACCCCCATCCAGAGGCCAAAGGCCGGCCTGGGGACCTTCATTCATCCGGCAGGCCAGAGGGGAGCAGGCGGGCAGGCAGCTCACTGCGGAGAAAGAATGCGGAAGGACGGCCCCCACAACTCTCCCCAAGAGGCCCATGGCCCCCAAGCTGGCAAGGCCCACCCAGAACATGTCCAGGGCTGCCCAGTCCCGCCCAAGCCCAGGCCAGGATGGGCAGCCGCAGGACCAAGAATCTGACCCCGTCTGGCCCAGCCCTCCGGGGCCTCCTTTGGAATGCAGATTTGAACTTTTCATCCGATAGATGAGACGGATGTCCGCAGCCGCAGCCCCTCGTTCCAGCAGGGGTCTGGAGCTGCAGGAGGCTCTTCCCATTCGGTCAGGGACCCCGCCCCCAGATCTGCAGAGGCCGAAGGTCAGGAAACCAGGAATCACTTGAGGGGGGGAGGAATTCGGTGAGCCCCCACCCTGGGAAAGCGCCAGATGATAACCGCCTCTGAGGAGGGGAAGCCCGGCAGTCGCCCTACGCAGTGGCCCATTATGTCCCCCCCAGCACTCCTTCCTGAAAGGGGCGGAGGGCAGCCCCGGCATGCGCCAGTGGCTGCAGCCCAGGAGCCCCACCAGCTCAGGATGCCTGCAGGAGCCCTCTGGGAGAACCAGTGTGTGTGAGTGTGTGTGGGGGGTCTGAACTGCCAGGGCCTGGCCTGGGCCCGCAGACCCAGTGGAAGAGGGTCCTCTCCGGAGCCGGAACAGGGGAGCTTTCGGCAGGGCTGGGAGACAGCCGCCCCTCCTTCACCCCGGCCAGCCTGGCCCAGGCAGCCTGGAGGCAAGAGGCCGGCCAGCTGGGGGCCGGGAGGGGCCATGGAGGGGCCGGGGCCAGAGGAGACACTTCCCTGGGCTGCCCCAAAAGAGGCGGAGCAGCCGCCTGGCTCCAGCCCCGAAGTGAGGCAGAGCACCACGCGGCCCCCCCACCCGCCAGGTAGCCGGCTCCTCCCCCCACCAGAAGGGATCCGGCCAGCCCGGCTGCTGAGGAATGCCGCAGGACGGCTCTGCGCTTCCAGCCCCCTCCCCCAGCTGCCAGACAAGGAAGACAACCCGGGGTGAGGGAGGGGCAGAGGGCCCCCTTCCGCAGGAGGCCTGCCAGCCACACTCCTTGCGGGAGGGGCCAGGCTGGGGCCGGGCCTAGCACGCCGGTGCCAAGGGGTCTCTTCAGCCCTCCGCTCATCTGGGTGCCCTCAGGGGAGGGGGTAAGCAGCTCGCCCCCCCTCCTCCCTGCAGCCCGCCCTTTGCTTCAGGGACAGCCACGCGGAGACAAAGGGCCGAGGAAGGCGGGGCCACACGCGGAGCGGAGGGCTGGGGCCAGGGTTCAGGCGGAAGGGGGCTCTCCTCACTGGGCACCACCCCCCCCCCCGGTCTGCAAACCACACGAGACCCACGCAAGGGCTGCGATGAGGATCGGAGCGCCCCCCCGTCCCCCCCCCCCGCTTTGGCCCTGCTGGTGGAGGGAGGGCCTGGC
>JANHFO010002041.1:80085-93023 GCA_032468095.1 Pareas carinatus
TGGTTGGAGGCATGAGCAGATGGGAGATGACAGCGACCGGAGGACGGAGATGGAGGAAACAATGATCTCCGGCAGCATGACTTAATTCCAACTCCGAACTGCTTACATGCTGGGGCAGCCTGAAAGCTCAGGGCCTTGATCCCCTCCTGGAACCAATCTGCCCTGACTAAAAAGCAGGCCTCAACATTCTAGCCACCTGCCTGCAGACTTTCTTCTTTTCCCCCTGGAACTTTTATTTGAACATCCTAGACCACCAGCCTTGCCTCCCCTGTCCCTCCTCGCAGGCTTGGCCCATTAACACCAGGGGCCCATCTTGATGACGGATCCTAGGATAAAGAGAGATGGCATGTGGCCAATCCCCCCCCACCCAATTCCCTCCCCCTCTTCCCATTCCCTTTCCTCCACATCCCATAATTTTGTAAATATTGTTAAAGTTCTAGGTTAATTATTCAAGTTATCTGTACACCACCAATTCCCCCCCTCCCATTCCTCATATCCCATATTTTGTAAATATTGTTAAAGTTCAATGTTAAATTTTTATGTTTTCTGTACACGCCCTGAGTCCTTCAGGAGAAGGGAGGTATATAAATCTAAACAAACAAACAAACAAACAAACAAACAAATAATATAACCCAATTCAAGGTATGCGAATATTTAATAACTAAATAATCTTGCCAAAGAGGCAATGAAAAAGTTGTTTGAGGTGGGAGGCAGTTGGCATTTTGTTAGTCAGTCCTCCCTGCTTATGCAAAAATGTCCGAAACTCAGAGTATTAACACTCAAGTCCAATTAACATCCAGGACCAAGAGTAGACTACCATACTATAATACAATGCAGTATAATAGGCTACATCTTCTTATATTCCTATTATAAATTTCCCAATCTGCTATCTTTCAAATATGCTGACATTAAAACATCCTTCACCTCTAAACACTAGGGCAGTGACCCCCAACCTTTTGGGCACGAGGGACCGGTTCCATGGAAAAAGATTTTTCCGCGGACCAGAGGGGTGTGGTTTTGTGTCCTGCTTGCATCCTGGAGCTTGGCTTGTTTCTGTGGACCAGTTGCTGGCATGCCGCAGACGGGTGCCGGTCCATGGATTGGGGGTTTAGGACCCCTGCACTAGGGCACTGGGAGCCAAACTTGGCTAAAAAGTAAAAAGCAAAACAAAACAAAAGAAAGGAAAAGAAAAACAAACACATCTGCAAATGACTAAAGACAACAATTGTAAATTTTATCAATTTTTATCATTGTCTAAGCAGAAGGCTGCTGAGCCCCTTACTAAACGATTCAGATTGTCACTGAAGATGCTGTTTATCCTCCAACTCTTTCCTCAACAAAACATTATTTCTGCAGCAAAACTACAGTTGAAAGTAAAACATGTTAACAAAGCTTTCTTAATGTTGCAAAATCAAAAAGTTTTCTATTGCCAAATTACATGGTGTTCAGTTAATAAAAATGCTGGAAGAGATTAAAAACACAAGCTCAGAAACTCTCAAACAGAATTATGTTAGAACGAAGGGCTTCTGTAACGTAAGAAATATCTTTTTTAAAAAAATGAACATCAGCCAGCCACAATCTTATTGAACTTATTTATCCCACCAAATGAAAAAAACTAATATTTTAAAAAGAGTCAGAAGGTGAAGGGCAATACCCCTTTCATGAAATAATGTATTCCATCACAATAACTCACCACTCCAAACTTCTTGAAGTATTCCCTGAGCTCCGTTTCGCCACAGTTGTGAGGGATCCCACCAACAAAAATTTTATGGGACTTGCTATCACTCCTGGATCCTTTCTACCAACAGAAAAGGGAGAGTTGAATTGAAACGAGGATTTCTCTGTCAAAACAGTTATTTATTTTCTGACATGTGGAAGTTGGCAGGAATATTTCATCTCATGCTAGAGGGGGTGACAGCTCTAAAACATTTAAAGTAAATTGATTCATTCATTCATTGATTCACTGAATAAATGAATGAATAAATGAATGAATGTGTAAAAAGTGTTAAGTGTTACTTTGCTTACCCCTCCACATTCAAGGTATCTGGAACTGAAAATACCACATGTGATACATAGAACAACAACAAAAAAGACAGGGAAGGAAAGAACTCAGCTATAATAACTTATGCACAAAAAAACAGAATCACAGAAAAGACTAGGGAAAGGCTGATGAAAAGAAAGGGCAAAGCAGGGAATACCAGGGCAAAGAGGAGTTTGCTGTAAAGTGCCATAAAAACAAACAGCAACACAACTGGGAGAAGAAAAGGAAGTTGAAACTAATGATTTGAAGGAGAACAAAGAAGCGTTTAAGGGAGGGAAGAATAACAGAATTGGAAGGAATCTTGGAGGTTTTCTAGTCCAACTCCCTGCTCAGGCAGGAAACCTTATACTATTTCAGTTCAATCTCTTCTTAAAAACTTCCAGTGTTGGAGCATTCACAACTTCTGGAGGCAAGTTGTTCCACTAATTAATTGTTTTCCCTGTCAGGAATTTCCTCCTTAGTTCTAGGTTGCTTCTCTCCTTGATGAGTTTTCATCCGTTGCTTCTTGCCCTGCCGTCAGGACCTTTGGAGAATAGCTAGACTCCCTCTTCTTTGTGGCAGCCCCTGAGATATTGGAACACTGCTGTCATGTCTCCCCTAGTCCTTCATTTCAGACTAGACATACCCAATTCCTGCAACCATTCTTCGTATGTTTTAGCCTCCAGTCCCCTGATCATATTGATTGCTCTTCTGTGCACTCTTTCTAAGGTTTCTACAGCTTTTTTACATCGTGGCGACCAAAACTGGCTGCAGTATTCCAAGTGTGGTCTTACCAAGGTCTTGTAAAGTGGTATTAACACTTTATGTGTTCTTGATTATGTTCCTCTGTCAATGCAGCCTAGGACTGTGTTGGCTCTTTGCCAGCTGCAACACACTGCTGGCTCATATTTAATTGTTCACTAGGACTCCAAGGTCCTTCCAACAGTTACTACGATTGAGCCAAGAATTCAGCTATAATAGCTCATGCACAAGAAAGCAGAGTAACAGAAAAGGCTAGGGGAAAGCTGATGAAAAAAAGGGCAACAGGGATCCGTAGGGCAAGAGGACTTCTGTGCTATAAAAACAACAGCAACACAACTGGGAGAAGAAAAGAAAGTTGAAATCATTGATTTGAAGGAGGACAAAGGAGTGTTAAGGAAGGCAAGAACTATGCTTCAGAATCTCTTCAAACTGTGAGATAGGTGGCAAATAAATTAAATAAGTAAAAAAAGGATTCAAGTTGAGAACATTTAGATAATCACCTACAGCTGACTTAGCTTGCCTTACTTAACTGAATTACCCTCTGCCTTCACAACATGATATGGACGCAATCTAATTGAAAAGTAAATTCTTCTTCAGAATCTTTTAGTCTTCTGAGGATATCTACTTTACACAAAAAAAACACTGCAAACTAATATGAGTGGCAAATTCTATTATGGATTGGCAAATCAAAGGGAAGCCCAATGGGTTATATAACCTAAAAGCAGAAGGCAGGAAGTTAAGACATTTTCATTCCAGAATTATTATTTTTTTGGCCAATTCCTTTTCTGGTCTGTAATATTCATTCTTTTTTGCTGGAATCAACCATTGTAACAGTTGTGACCAATGGTAACTGTATTTTCCTATATGTTTTCTACTTTTGTTTTGAACAACAGTTTAGGATAATTTCTAAACTGGAGATTTCACGCCCACCTGATATTAAATAGAATGTGAGCATGTATTCACCAAACACAACTGAAATTTCAGACCTCGTTTCTTAGAACCTGTTTTAGGTACTGGGAGTTACTAACGCACCAGCTAGGCTTAGTTCTGAAAACTCCATTTATTTTTGGTTGGCACATTTGCATTTGATAGCCTGCTTTCAACAAAGTCTCTTGGTCTTGGGAGACAAAAACAACCACATTTCAGTGAAGACACCAAGAGGAGAAAGACTATGGAGCAACATAAAGACACTTCCTTACCCATCCTTCCTTTGGTCGTGTTCTTTCGGGCTGCATTCCTCGAGGGGTACAAGGTTTGGGATCAATCTGTCAAATGAGAGCAAAAGTGAAGGAGGCTTATGGAACCAGCATTTGAGAAAATAGACTAGTGTATGCTAATAAATCCTGTCACCTCACTTTCAAGATGGTGGAATGAAATTACATATTAAGACGCTCATATAATGAATGGAAAGCACATGGCTTAACAGAGGTAAAGGCATGTGTAACTCAGCAAAGTTATATTCTCCTAGAGAAAGCTAGACAACTGTGACCCAAAAAAGAACCCTGAGATAAAAGAAGGCTTTAGTAAAGATAATTTGTTTAAAATGTCATCTTGGAAAGGTCACATGCCAGAGGAGGTACAAAAAGCTGGAGGTGACCAAGTAAAGATGAAATGATAAACCACATGTAAAAGTTATCTTTTTAGAAGCTATTGTGCCTTAAATGGTATGTGTCAACGTAGTACACAATCATTGTTGTTGTTTAGTAACATTGGTGGATCCAAACACTACAATCATATTTAGTTTGATGATGGCTAACCCAGAAATGTAGAATATTCCAGAAACTCCCAAAATAAGGGGAAAGAAGACAGTAACTGTGGTAACAAAGAAGTGACTTCTTATATAGACTTATTAAATTGATTTATATGACTGCCCAACTGGTGTAAGCAACTCTGGGCACCAATAGCACATTAAGACAATAAAAATAACGTTAGAAAAGAATAAAAACCTACAATGGTTACCAAGGATAAACTAAAAAAAACCTATTAACAAAAATGTCTCCATCTAATGCCCCAATCCCAGGTTCTGGAGCAGATTATATTCAAAAATGGGAGCAGCATGTAAAATAAAAGCTGAGCTCTAGTAGGCCTATTTTCCAGTACAGTCAGGATTCAGCAAAGACATTATCACTTAAAACAAAAGCCATTATTTAATCATAATCATTTTGCATACAGTTGTATTCCTGTACCCGAGCGGAATAACTTACATTTCGGCCATCTAACGTATGGGGTCTGCTGGCCAGGACAGTTCCCACACAGTTGGGATCTTTGAATTTGACAAATCCAAATCCTCGTGACTGATTTGTAGTCTTATCTTTCATTATTACACAGTCGACAACTTCCCCATATTGGGAAAAATAGCTACGGAGAGTTTCTGTTAAAGGAAAACATACTTTGCTGAGATTAGTTTTGTCAAAAATAGAATATAGGCCTGGAACATGGAAATAAATGCACACCGGGAATAAAGATAGTTTGCACATTTTATAGGAAGATATTCTCAGGTGTAAGTGAAGACATACTTCCGGGGATGCAAAATATAGTATGTGGCCCTCCAAATACTCCTCTCAGTGGTGGGCCAAACATTTAACTCTTTCTTCTCCCACTCCCCATTTTGCAAGCTAAGAACACTTTTGCAAATTTCAACTTCCTGTTAAGCATCATTCAGAGTATGCTGTTCGATGCACTGCAATAATCCTAGAGTTATAAGCCCCTTCTTTAGGACAAGGAAAGCAATGTATAAAATAGTATTACCTTGAAATGGGTTTCCAACCATTCTGAGCTAGAGAGACAGTGAAACTGTTCAGAATAAACTTACAAGGTCAACTGAAGGGGAACATGATGCTGACGATGATAATGGTGGTGGTCAGTGGGCCAATATATACAAGCCTGTTTTTAAAGATTTAGAGAGATTTCTGAAGATTCCTGTTTGAGCCCTAGGAAGACCAGCCTACCTATCCCTGCTTTCTGTACCTTAAAGAAGAACAGAGCATGCAGAATCATTAGGGAATGGATTTTGGGGGTTGTGTCATCCAAAAAGAAATCACAAAAGGCTTAAAACAAGTTCTGCAGTCCAGCCTTCAACTGGGAGAAAAATCAGACTTTTAAGTATGATTTTGAGGTAAGTGTTAAATAAGATGTTCAGGACAAATTTAAGAGGCAGATTGATTTACCTTGTGTGGTGCTCCAATCTAGGCCTCCTACAAATAGTTTCCTGAAATTCAAAGAATAAGTTGTTAATTATTTCCCATTCCAAACATAAAAAGATTCTCAGCAGCAAAGCACTTTTAGTATTCATTATCCCAAAAGACTGCCTGAGTGGTTTGTAACAATCAGCAGGATCGTAACTGTTGCTCTTAGATTAAATGGCTTTTCTGTTGTGATGCTTGCCCTCTGGAATAATATCTCCCCAGAGATTCATTATTCAGCTTTCACCTTAATGATGTTTCAAGTCTTTGAAAATCTACGTGTTTCCCCAGCCCTTGGAATACTGCAGTCACCAAATCTTTATATGTTTTTGTTGCTGTTTGCTTTTCTGTTTATTTACTTATATTGTTCTTGTTTTTAAAGTGTAAATCACCCAGTCATTTGGAGTTAGGCAGCCCCTAAATTACAAACAAGCAAGTAAGCAACATTTCTAAAAAAGATTGCCAACAAAGCAAAAGAGACAAAAAAGCCAGTAGGGAAACAAAACAATTTGGTCACCTGTTCCAAAAGTTACTATTGTATAATTAAATAACAGCAGTATTAGTTTCCATACTTTACAGATCCTGAAGTCACTGGCAAGGAAAACATTCTTCTCTACTTTTATTTATATCATGAAACATTTTTAAAAAACACAGTAAGCCAGTAAACATGCATGGAACTACTGCAGCTAACATCTGCCATAAGGTTTCATTGATAAAATATAGTATATATGAAATAATATATTTTGAGTTAACAGACACTAAATATAATTCACTCTGAGTTAGGTATTTTTATTTCCATTTTACAGACTCCCTCCCCACAAAAAAGGTAGTAATTTGTCAGTTTTAACCAAAAAGGTCTCAGCTGGGCTGAAAGCTGATCTCTTCCTAATACCGTCAATGGTTTTGGAAAACCATTTTGGCAAACTAAATGTTTTCCTGTAAGTCTTTCATAAAGCATCTGAGCTTTGGGATTTGAATCACATCCAGAAAATTGCCCAGTAACCTGTTATTTACCAGCAAACAGCCAGCATGTTTATCTTTTGATTTCTTAAATACTCAAGCAGAATTCCACAATCTTTGTGGCATTCAAGCACTTGTATAATCAAGTACAGTATCTGAATTCCAGCTAAAGACCTGAACAGAAGACTCTCTTTGTATATTTTCAAAAATTCCCTCTTAACTCCTCAGCCTGCTATTCTCTTCATGTTTCTGCTGTAATTTCTACTATTCTCATGGGGTGAAGAGTGTAGTTCCCGAGAGTCCCAGACAGCAGAAGTCAGTTCTTTACATATTCTACTGCACTAAATCCTCAGTTGCACAGTAACACAACAGTGTAACTTGAACACTGCTGACATGTGATCATGCTAACACAAAAGCTGTGACTTGGTATGGCTGCTGCTACACCAATGGAACAATTACAGCCAATTAACAGCAGCCATTCACTACATCAACAACATGCCATAGGGGGCAATTATCCTTTTATGCAATTTCCCTCTCTGCCACCTGTTAGAAATGCATTCTTCATCCTTTTTATAAATACACAGTTTTATTTACTATGTCATGAGACAAAGCATTTTCAGTCAGAAATTTACATTTTCCTTCAAATTTGAAAGTTCTGCCAAACTATTTCAGATGAGCCATGGATAAGTTGAAACCAAAACCAAGAACATGCTGGTTGTTCAGAAAATATAAAATCTAGAGGGGTTCCAGAGTGATTTTAAGGTTCAAGCATGGCAACACTGATATACATTGCCCTCCCCACCTGCCTCCACAGTATGTCTACCCACCCCATCTTTCCAGAACCTTCTCTCTTCTGTTTTCCCTCAGTCACTGATAGCCCAGTATAGCATATCTGCCCACAATTTTGCCCCACATACCCATTCCCATCGATCCCTTGCTTGTCCCTGCTGCCTATTCCCTCCCCTCTCTTGTAGCAACTCCTCCTTATGGAAGGAGAAATGACTTTCACAAGTAGTCCTCAACATGACCACAATTGAGGACAAAATTGCAGCTGTTAAGCAAGACAGTTGTTAAATGAGTTTTGCTCCATTTTATGACATTTCTTGCCACAGTTATTAAGTGAATCACTGCAGATGTTAAGTTAGAAGCACAGTTGGTAAGTGAATCTGGCTTCCCCATTGACTTTGCTTGCCAGAAGGTTGCAAAAGCTGATCATGTGATCCTGGCAACTGTCACAGATATAAGTCAGTCGCTGAATTTTGATCACATGACCATGCAGATGCTGCAATGGTCATAATTGTGGCAAATGGTCATAAGTTACTTTTTCCAGTGCTACTGTAACTTTGAACGGTCACTAAACAAAGTGTTGTAAGTTGAGGATTACCTGTATTTCTTCTAAAGTAGACTCCAAGAAAACTGGAAACTAAGGGGCTGCAACATGCTGTATTTAATCAGGTGGGGTCCAACTCATTCACTCTGAAGATATCAACAAGTTTCCAGAGGAATGAGGACACATTTCGCTAGAGAGAAGTTCCCTGAGGATGGGTTCCAGCATGAATTCAAAAGCTCGGAAGACTAAACTTCTGGTCCTGTGACCGACCCAGACTGGATTCATAATCACAACCACTTACTTAATAGAACTTTGCCCGATAGCAGCTGATTAGAGACATGGGCCCTACTGACCAAATTCACAAACCCCTTACAATGGGAGTTAAGGACAGCCAGCACAATTCTGTTCACTGCAAAAATCCAAACTATCAAATGGCAGGCAGATAGTTTCTAGCCTTTGCTTCAACAGGTCCTGTAAAGCTAGCTCACCACAACCCTTAGTAATCTTGGTGTTGGTTCCACTGACAATCATACTTTGAGTGTTAGAGAAAAAAAACAACATTTCCATCTGTTTTCTTGCAATTTATGACTATTACAAGCAGCCATCGACTTACAAAATTTCATTCAGCAACTGTCCAAAATTACAGTGACTCTGAAGAAAGTAACTCAACTAATTTTTCACACTTACAATTGTTGCAGCAAGCCCATGGTCATGTGATCAAAATTCGGACACTTGGTGACTGGCATTTATTTATGATGGCTGCAGTGTCCCGGGCAGAGTGGATTTGATTTAAATCACTAGTGAAAAGGCTTGATTTAAATCATAATTTTTGTCTCTGACCCGCTGTTGACACACTGACAGTCCCGTTCACTTTAATGGGACGGCTGGTGATATGGCAGTGACACAACACGGTGAGGGATGTGGCGACAGCAGATGAGTGGATGTCCGCTAACAGGAGCTGTCATGATGGATCTAAAATTACAGGTGCTCTTTAAATGTAAGGACTCCAACTCATTCTTGCTGGTAGAATATTTGCAAACAAAATGAAGGTTTCCTTTTTAGAATAGTAAGCTGTCGGTTTAGTAAAACAGCGATATCAGAACTGATTTTAGGTTAATAGGTTGATCACACATAGTTGCAGAACTACTCAAATACTTTTATTTAATTAAAACAATAGCATTATATTACATTTTCTTGTATTGTCTTAAACATCAATGTTTAGTGATTGAAGTGCATAAAAATATCTTTGAAAAAACAAACAAAAGAACTTAAACTGAATATATCAGCTGGGTCCACATTAAAAAAAACCCTTCAAACAGGACCTTCTGCAGCTTAGATTCATTGAATAAATTTATCAAACATGTAGATATTGCAGAATATACAGCCTCATGCTACATAACTAAGCTCCATTTCATGTTGAATAAACTAAATTATTAAGGTATCTTAAATAGAAAATAATATTTAGATATATTTTTACTTCAAAAGCATTTTATTAAAATTTGATAAAAATCAAAAAAATCAGTTTCAAATAAAAAAAATCTGATTTAAATTTTTAAAATCCAGTTTTTTATTTTTGTTTTTTTAAAAAAACATCATTTTTTATCCACCCTGGTTCCAGGGCCATATGATCCCCCTTTGCGACCTTCTGACAAGCAAAGTCAATGGGATAGCCAGATTCATTTAACAACCGGGGTCAATAACTTAATAACTGCCGTAATTAAGTTAAAAACTATGGCAAGAAAGGTCATAAAAATGGGGTGGAACTCACTTAACAAATGTCTCACTTTATAACAGAAATTTTGGGCTCAGTTGTGGTCACAAGTCAAGGACTACTTGTATACTTTTGTTATTAGTAGGGTTTTAACCACTCATAGATAGCAAGTGCAGTCAGGTATTTAACTGAATAAACAGGGTCATACTGATAATCCTTGACTTACAACCAATTGCTTAATAATCAGTCAAAAAGCACTTCTGGTTATCATAAAATGTTGTGCTCCCACCCACCCCCAATCACTTGATTACATTTCAGGTGCTTGTGCTCTAGTTCATGTGACCACGATTTGTGAGTTTTTTGCCAGTTTCTAGCATTTTTGCTGGTTTCTGGCAAAATTCCTCATTTGGAATCATGGGTTTGCACTTATGACTATGGTGTTCTCTTAACAACCAAGGATTCACTTAATGGCCATGGTGATTCACTTAATGATTGCTGCAAAAAGGATATAAAATCACATCTGGTCACATGAGTGCCTCAATTTACAACATAATGACTTACAACCGGAAATCTGGTCCTGTTTATGGTTGCAAGTTGAGACCTGTACATTTATCTTTCAAATGTTGCAATAATTTTCAGACTTTTAGCCAGTTATCAAATTCCATGTTTTAGGTATGTAATTTAAGAGAATATTATACTCCAAAAAATTCAGCTTTTGTTGCACAGTCATATTTATATGGTCCACTACTACTTCCCAAAAAACTAGTATAAATGTAGGACATTGTAAAAACATGTTTTAAAGAAGCATTGTCCTTATAATAACAAAATGCTTGGTTATATAGACAATCCAGTTCTCTACAAATGTAATCCAATAAATTATTTTAAAAAATTGTAATATAAGTCATGCTTCAAGGTCCATTGTCACTCCTGTTGTAGAAATTAAGAAACTCCCATTGTCTTGGTAAAATGAACCTCTAGTTCCCTATTCTACTCATCCAAATCTTGAAATTATTAAAGTGGATCCTAGTTGATATCTCATTCAACTGGAAAATTATTAACATCTTAAACTAAGCCAAATCACCTTCAGACAAATATCCCATCAATAATGTATGCACACAGATAAAGTGCATTTACACCCAATTCAAAAGAAACAACGAAAAGCCTAGAAAGAATACAAAATGACTAGAACACATTCCTTCCAACAGTTATCACTCAGATAAGCAAGGATAGACACCAGACAAACCATCAGGCAGAATGAAGGAAACCATATCCCCAACAGCAAGCAACTATATATAAGCAGGCAGCAAACCCCACATTCATCTGCACTGGTGTTATCTATTTGAGTAATGAAAAGTCTACAAGTAAATGACCAAAAACGCACCAAGAACTCTGAGTTACATGCAGTATATTATCTTCTTCAGGAACTTCATTCTAGTTTTATAAGGAACTATAAATCATTCCTCTCTGACTAAGGTTTTTTAGCACCGGATCACCTAACAGGCAAGTATCAATACTTAAATAGGATATTAATTTGATTGTGATGAAATATTTTGTCAAATTCGTTCACAACAGTTAGATGAAACATTATAATCCCTAGTTTTAGTATGGTGCAACAAGATTTCCTAAAGCCTTGATCCCATACTCAGATATTCGAACAAATGAAACTCAGCTTTTGTTTTTCCAAAAAAAATTATCTCCCATGTAGTCCCATTAAGATAATGACACAACTGGTACAAACAAGACTACGTTTTTTAAAATACCATTTATCTCTTTCCTATTTTTATAAATAACTCAAGGTGATGAACATATCTAATACTTCTTCCTCCTAGTTTCCACACAACCAGCACCCTGTTAGGTGAACCGGGTTGAGAGTGAGTGACTGGTCCAAAGTCACCCAGCTGGCTTTCATGCCTAAGGCAGCACTAGAACTCACAGACCTCATTTTTCTAGATTGATGTCTCAACCACCAGAACTGGCTCTCATTTTATAATTCAACCAAGGGCAGTTAGGACAGCTTAGTCACTATATAATTTAGGATTTGCCAGCTAGGCTTTGAATATCAGAGATACAATTATTTTTCTCAAATGAACAAAGAGGCAATCTATCTCCCTAAATGAAATTGTCTTTCAATTATCTTCCACACCAAAGGATAGAGCTCCATTAAAAATAAAATCTAAGCAGAAACCCTCTACCAATTTTTCTGTAATGACCTCTGAAAATATGCTGAAATCCAAGAGTTTAAGGAGGCATTAAGAAACTAATTTAGCTGGTCTGACTGTATCGATTTTAATTAGAAAGCTGGGTGTTGCTTTCCCATGTGTTTCCTACATTTCCCTTTTCCTCATAAATTTCTTTATAAAACTTGAGATATGGCTTCAAGAGGGGATAAAGAATTTTTAATTGAAGCCTTCCCTCTATGCAAGTCAGCAGGGTTACACAGCTTTGGTGTTTCAGAATTGGCAGCTGGTTTCTTAAATTCTAAATTTCTGAGCACTGGGAATGAAGATCTTAGGGACCTATTTTTTCCTAGGACTAGAGGGACAAATTTTTCATAGATCAGGTAAGAACATTATGTCTGGATGGATTAGGGAGTGTCAGGAGATACAGTCCAATTTGTGGTTGTCTATTGCATTTTATGTTATCAGCTTCTAGGTAGTTGTCACATACAAAACCCTTAATGTCTAGGAACTAGCTGTCTGAGGGGCTGCCTTTCTTCTATTTTTTTACCCACCCCATAAGATCCAACAGAATGAGTGAGCTTCAGGTGCCACCTATTTAGCAATCCCATCTGATGGGATTCAGAAAGCATTTCTTCTCTGTCATGGTACCTGCCCTCCGGAATGGTAAAGGTAAAAAAAGGTAAAATTTTATTTATACCCCGCCCTTCTCCCGAAGAACTCAGGGCGGCTTCCAGGCATATAAAAACATACATATAACATAAGACATTTTAAAAATACTAAAAATATTATACCA
>JANHFO010002042.1:40070-52566 GCA_032468095.1 Pareas carinatus
GAAGCCCACCGGCAACCAATGCAGCTCGCGCAGGAGGGGGGCCACATGAGCTCTTCCACTGGCACCCATAACCCCCCTCACGGCCGCATTCTGCACTAATTGGAGCTTCCGGATGCGTCCCAAGGAGAGCCCCATGTAGAGAGAGTTACAATAGTCCAGACGGCTATACTCCAATAGTGTAGAATTCACCAGTGCTTGTTAGTAAAGAGTGCTACTAGTTTTTGATTGGCTATATTTAGCTTTGAGCCAAAAAACGTTTGCAAATGAAAAAATAATGGAGTTATGTTAATGCCTGTTACCAGGTTTTTTTTGAGGGGGGGGAGGTGTATTCTTAAAAAAATAGTGTATAATTACAAATAAATTCAAGAATTGTCCTGTTTAAGGTTAGAAACAAACATATATGGTTGTGTTCTTCTCAGCATCCCTTAAATTTATAATTCATTCAGAATTTAATATTGGCAATAGAGAAGAAGAAATGAAATAATTTGAATATATTATAAGTTTATTTTGCTGTGCTTGTTTCACCATTCCTGGAAATTTCTACTGACCATTCCAGAGAATTTCTATTATATATCTCTGAAGTTTCAAAGAATAATAGCAAGGCAAAACCTTAAAAAAAGAAATCTTTGGTATATATTGTAGCCAGCAAAGCAATTGAGTTTTACCAACAAAATAATCTATTTTTCCTAATGTGTTTAAAAGCTTTACCTTTTCTCATTCCTTCTGAATTTAAGAATGGTATTCCAGATATATGGTAACTGTTTATTCTCTTTTTCTACACAAATTTATCTAATAGATTTGAAAAGTGCTTCTGCTTCAGTACAGGTAGCCCTCGACTTATTTATTTAGTGACCGTTCAAAATTACAACAGCACTGGAAAAAGTGACTTTTCCCCACTTATGACCATTACAGCATCCTGTAGTCACGTGATAATAATTTGAATGCTTGAAACTTGGTGTGTATTTATGATGGTTGCAGTGTCCCTAGTCATGTGATCACCGTATGTGACCTTCTGACAAGCAAAATCAATCTGGAAGCCAGATTCACTTAACATCCGTATTACTACATTTATAACTGCAGTGATTTACTTAACAGCTGTGGCAAAAATGTTGCAAAATGGGGCAAAGCTCACATAATTGTCTTGCTTAGCAATAGATATGTTGGGGGCACCTGTGGTCTTAAATCAGGGACCACCTGCATGTTGCAAAATGTGATGTTCAGAAGTCTTTATTAATCTAGGAAATTTGCATTCTCAAATCAAACAATTTGAAGATCTTTATTGTTGCTCTAATCAGAATCATAAGACTTTTAGGAAAGGTTTATTAGTACTGATGTCAGGTTCCTATGAAGCTGGGCATGATCAAGGAAGCAAGAATTATAAGGCATTTGATGCTAGTATGGGGACCCCGGAGGGTGTCATACAGAATCTTTGAAACAGAATCTTGGAATTTTGTGTCCTTGTGCAATCATTCAGATAGAGTCTCTTTGAATGACTTGAAAGGCTTCTTCCGAGGTTTGTGTCACCTTGACTGAGTGCTGTTTATAAGATAAATTGTCAGTAGACTCCGCTTTAACACTTATTTGTTTATATCTATTATACTTTCATTCTTTTCTCTGACTCCCCATAATCTATTACAAAATGTGTCTGGGTTTGTATCATATAAATCATAAGGTTAGAAAGGGTCTTAAGGAACTATCTGAACTACTGTTTTTCAAACTTGACAGCTTAAAATGTGTAGACTTCAACTCCCAGAATTCCCCAGCCAGCGGGAGTTGAGGTCTACACATCTTATGTCATGAAGTTTGAAAAATCATTGATCTAAACCAGGGGTGCCAGACATAACTTCATTGTGGGTCACTGACACTGCTGCCATGGCCTCCATGGTCTGCCCTCCCCATCCTGCTAACCCCCCATATGCCCCGTGATCCCCACGGCCCCCCTGTGGACCCCGTGGATCCCTGCAGACCCCAGCTGTGGAACCTGCTGACTCCCCCACGGCTGTTGATGACCTCTCCATGGCCAAAGACCCTCTATCCATACCACCGCTGCTGCTTCCAGGGAGTGCCCTGCTCATTTCCAGGTCAAGACCATGGACTGGATCCAGGTAAACCACGGGCCATATCCGGCCCATGGGCCGCCTGCCTAACACCTATGATCTAAACTAATCTACATTTTACTTAATGTAGGATCCACTAGAACAGAGTTAGGGAACGATGGCTCCTTTATGACTTGTGGACTTCAACTCCCAGAATCCCTGAGCTTGCATAGCTGGGCCAGGAATTCTGGGAGACGAAGTCCACAAATCATAAAAGAGTCATCATTCCCATCTTTGCACTAGAGATTACCGTGTAGGTCCCATTTGAAGACTCTAGCAAAGAAAAACGCACTACTTTATTTGATAGCCTGTTCCACCAAATGACATGTCCTCATAAGATATCGTTCTTGATGTCTAGCATGAATCTGTTTCCTTGCAGTTTTGACTTATTGAATTTGATATCTGGGCAATAGGGAGAAACTTCACTTCCTCTTCTGTAAGACAGTTCTTTCGATGTTTTAAGACCACTACCATATCTTCCCACTATCTTCTTTTCTGTAGACCAAAGATACCCTGATTTATCATAGGACTAGATTTCCAGATACTTGAGCATCCGAATTTGTTCCAATTTGTCTCTTATTTTTCCAACTCTGATACCTAGGACTGGATATGGCATTCAAGATGAGATCTGACTAGAGCAGAATCGAATCTCAATGACATCTCATAACCTGGACTGTGTGCTTCTGCAGTAGCATTTGCTTTTCTAGCAGCTGCATCATACTGCTGGTTCACATTTAACATGTGGTTGAAAAGGACACCCAGATCCTTTACACATGTAGTATTGTTATGCCAGAGTCTATGGTTATTGTATACATATGCCTTTCATTTTTGTTACCCAGATGCAACATTGCACAACTCAATGTTATTACAATTTTTTCAAAGTCACCATGCTTTTTATACTATGATGTGGTATCAAATTCCATTCCCTAAACAGCTGAAACCATTAATCTGTAAGAATGGAGGATTCATCTTCTTCCTGCAGGTGGAACCATGTCCTTTTGCAGAGACTATCTCACAGCGGTAAATTAACAACTTTAGCCAGTTGCCTATCAGTTAAAATTAAGGGTTGTCTGATGTGTTTTCATTTAAGACTTTGGCAGTTTCTTATTTATTTGAGCAGTGTCTCAGACCAAAATGGATAGATTTGTGAGTGAGTCTACCCAGTTTTGGCTTGTGGCATGAGCACAAACTATACATTTGTTTTTCCTGAAGATACTGTATGGTGTGTGTATGCGTGTGTGAGAGAGAGGAAGACTTAGTGTGAGAGAGAGAGGGAGAAACACAGAACTTATTCATGGATATATCTTCAGATCAAAACGTGTAGTTAAGAATTCTGTCACTTACTTCAGAATGGTATTTGTATAAGTAAGCTTATTAAATAAATTATCTTAATGCTAATATTTCATAACCAATGAAATTGACTATAAGTCACTGATTAGGGAAAATAAAGAAATGTTCTTTTATGATAGTAAATAGAGGCAATTTCAGAATGTCTCAACAAGTACAGTGATTTTAAACATATTATAGTTATTAATTGATAAGGTACCTTTAATCTGTCTCATATGTCTGCATCTGCATCACCTTTTTTGTCTCTCCCCCGCCTCATTTCAGTTTGAATTTTGTACCAGTTTAGCTATTGATGATGATGATGATGATTTGAAAAGCAGCAGTTTTACGACTTTATTAAATCACTTTTATCTTTTAATAAAATTGATTAATCATATAAGGTGATACCAAACTCCTAAAATAAATATAACATTATTGATATTTCTGTTTGAGCTGAATTAAATTGTACTAGGAAAGATCTGGAAAGTATTTTTCTATATTATCTATTGAATCCATGGCTTGCATTACACATATGCATTTTGCAAACTATTGTAGTGGTACTTTAATTAGTATGAGTACAGTTTACTCATATCATTCTTTTTTATTGCCAGTGAGGAAGCATCAAAAACGTTCAAATGCAGATATTGCAATAGAAAGATAGTATACACAAAAATTCAGATCACCCCTTTCTTAAAAGCTTAATTGATGTTGCACCCTGCATGAAAATGCTAAATTTTCAACATCCCAGTGATGATCCATGAAACTGTTTTGCAGGCCTCTCCAATTTCAAGACTCGGCAGATTCGACCACTCCATGCATGAACGGAAGCCACACTACTCAGCATATAAAACAGGAGTGCTTGGGTGATTATAAGGACCTATCTGAGGTTTCTGCACACAGAGGGATTACTGACAGAATGGAACTGAAAGGCTCAGGCGGCCTTCATCTTGAAGTTGACCACAATAGCCTTACCAATTCACTTTCATCGCAGTTGTTTAATAATGAACATAGCCCTTCCCTGGACTCCTTGTCACTCAACAGCCCTCATCATTCAAGTCGACAACAGACAAGCAATCTGAAGAAGAGATGCATCTCTGTGCTGCCATCTTCTGCTGATGGGATTGATATTACAACTATCATCCGCACATCACAGACTTCGCTGGTTACCTGTGTGAATGGACTGTGGACTAATTCAGCTGGTGTTTCCTCTTCTCCTAGAGAGATCACTCTCCATAGTGCTCAGAAACCCTCTCGCCCCCAGTCCTGCTCGCAATCTGGAAACCACTGCCATATTCCTTCCCCTTCAGTATGCCTTGTCCCTGTTTCCACTGAAACTATCCGAGGGGACTGTGACCATTCCCCGATGCAGCACACAGCAGAGAATGCAAGCTTCTGCCTTATAATGAATACTGCTTCTGCTCCTCAGCCAGATATTTTACACAGCAAACAGAAGTTGAATTTCTTAAAACAGGAACCACTTGATGAATATACTTCTGCCTCCAGTCTTTTCCAGCATCACCAAGAGCTGCCACCACCTTATCATTTACACGAGCAGCAAAACCACATTCAAGGGGCACTAACGCATTTACAGGCCTCTGTGTCTCCAAAGTCTCTTCACATGAGTGAAGGTGATGAGCAGGAGGCCAGCGGCGGTAAGCAGATCTGCCGATGGATTGATTGTAGTGCTATCTATGATCAGCAAGATGAATTGGTTCGACACATAGAAAAGACTCATATTGATCAAAGGAAAGGAGAGGACTTCACTTGTTTCTGGACAGGCTGTGTTCGGCGGTATAAACCTTTCAATGCTCGTTACAAGTTGCTGATCCATATGAGAGTTCATTCGGGAGAAAAACCAAACAAGTGTATGGTAAGTCTAGAATGTATTTATTTGGCTGGAAATACTTTGGAATGCCCCCCAACACCTCTTTTACTGCCTTCTAAATATTCTTCCAAAAGAATTACAGGGTTTTGGGGTAACTTGTATAGTGTATTGTGAATGAGAATCTTACCTGTTAAAAACAGCTGCTTTTTTATTATACAATATTCTTTTAACAAAATAATGCTATTATCTTATAGTTCAGTTAGTAATGCTTCATTTTGGTTTTTTTAAAATGGAAATAATATAAATACTGCTTATAAATATTGGCATGTTGTATTTTGTTGCCCGCTGAAACAAATTTAACTTTTAAATCCAAATGGTTTATATTTGAAAAGGCCACTGAAGAATTAACAGAAGGTTCAAAGCTGTTTGGAACATTTAAACCTAGCTGAGAGTCAGTGTGCCTTGGGTGATATTTTAAACCAAGAAACATGGAGCACATTTTAATGCTTTTTTTCCAGTTTGCTTTTGAACAGTATCCCAACTGAGCAGAAGCTTTTGAAATTATAGATGGCAGAAAAGAAAAAGAATCCTAGTAATTATTATTAATGACTAAAATTGAGCATTTAATATAACTTTCAGGATGGCTTTCATTTAATATATATAAAAAACAATTTTCAAAAGAGAGCTATTATAGCTGTTCTTCTCTGATCAGGCAGATCTAAGCTACACCATAATGCCAACATGTTGAGAGAAGCATTGTCTCTGGTTGAATTATTAGTTATGTTGGAAATTAAAAAAAACTAATGATTTGCAGTTCAGTGGCAATAATATGAAACTCTTAATAGAGTAGGTAACCACAAAGCAACATTGGATCAAGCTTTCATACTCAGTTGTGAAATACAGAATGTTTGTTTGCAACCCAAACTGTATTTATCACAACGGAATAACTGCACTAAATGTCATCAAGAAGGATCACTTTGAAGAATTGGTGTTTATTCACAGGATTGTGTTTGAATGTGTTTTGGAAAAACAAATACCCCCTAAGTACAGTACTTGTCAAATTTTGGAGTGAGAGTTATTCTTTTCAAACTCAGATGTACTTTATATTGAAGGGATATATAGTAATGTTGTTGGACTTATTTTTCCCAAATGCTATTCTTAAGAGGCAAAGTCTTAGGAATAATGTCAAGATATTTTAATTGTGATGAGAATACATTCCTGAAAGCCTTATTTTCCTATATTCCTGCTTTATTATGTAGGTGATTGTATTAGAAAGTAAAATAATTAAATAATTAAAATACTGTATGTGGTTTCTTCTGCTCATGGACTATTTCATAATGCCTTATTACACATGTACTTTGTATATGTACACTGTATGCTCTTTGTATATTAGTATTTAACAGAGTAACAATTGGAAAAGACCTTGGAGGTCTTCAAGTCTATACTTTATTATTTAATATAATGCCTAATATATTGAATATTATATTTTTGAAAGATTAAAACAACAGGGATTTTGCTTATTACTATCCATTCCACCCTAAACGGTTTTATGTGTATAACATCCTTTAAATCTTTCCATTGACCTCATGCTGGTAAATTTTGTGGCTTATACACTCATGACAAGAATCCAAGCATAATAAAGTAGTACACATAACTTTCCACTGCAGTAGATGCTGTTACTGAATTTGAAAAATATTAACATTGCAAGGATTGTCACTAATACTATGCAGCACAGATAACTTGTATAGAAACAGGGGAAGAATCAGGCAGATATTCAAATCTCCAGTTTCATTGTATCTTAATAAGATAATTGTGTTGTATTCCTAAATTAGAAATTTGAAACTGGAAATACTTGGATTACTCAACAGTGTGTGTCTAGCTACATTGGAGGTTGCTTTTAAAAGGTATATGAAAACAGTTCTCTCTCTCTCTCTCTTAAAGGTATAATTTAAAAGCAAAATTTCAGGCTTTTACAGTTGAGAGGTGAAGTAGAACTTTAGATTTACTCAACAGAAAACATGCTCTCTATTTTTTTCCTTTGAAGTGTATGTGTGGCACCTATTGTGGTAGTTTTTTTATGTCACCTTCCTATTCATTTATTTTACACAAATCTTTATGTCATGATGTTAACCTCAGTTAATGGGTAATACTGGAAGAATTTATAATTGTAAATTGGAATATAGACGCTTATAAATAGTGTATTAATCTAGATATTAGGCTACTTCAGGTATACTCTTCAGTAAAAACAAACAATTGTCAGTAGTGTAGTCAATTCAGTACATTTGAATGGGTCTTTTGTCCGATCAGAATTGATTTTCTATGTAGTATTACAAAATAAAAGCTTGGTGTTCTGTTTTTTTTATGACTGTGGAAGAGTTACAGGCAAGATTGTTAAAAAAATACGTTTAGTTTTAAAAAGAAAGAAGTCAAATATTTAAAATAATGTAAAAAGTTTTTTTTACAGTCCAGCCCCAAAGTAAACTACAATTGTAGATGACAAAATGGATCTTCTTTCAATGTTAGCTTAATTTAAAAAATTACTTTAAAAATCTTAATTCTTAAGCCAAGAAAGCAGCGGGTAAACTGCTTCAAAAATTAGTGTTAGATAGGAGTTAATTTACAGGCTGAAGTGTTATTGCAGTTTATTCATGTTTTTCTGCATCTCTTGGCTTCAGTGTAAGTAAATTAAAAGAAGAATCGTTTTGCAAATGTTAATGTTTATTTAAAAATAAGAGGACTTTTTTGTTTTTTTAGAAGGTCTAAATTAAATACTTTAATGATTCTTCTTGGAAGATGCTCCCATTTCAGATTGCTTCCAGTGTCTTGAAACATTATTGCTTTATTTGAAACTGAGTCTGTTTCCTGTCTGATCAACATCATTTCTTGGTTAACTATGTGTTGAACATTTTCAGGGAAGCTGGCAACAACTAGCTTGCTGTCTGCATCCATAAAAGCTCCCTTCTATGTAAAATTATTAATTTCTTATGACAGTCTTTGCTACTATGTACTGTAATAGACAAAGGAATTTTGGAATTCAAGCTACTTGAGAACAGGAAATACATGAGACATTTTGATTGAAAAGTAAATGGTCCACTAAAATGGCATTTAATCCTTTTATTATCTTCCAACAGCAGTTTCCACAATGTATTTTCATGAGGTAAGCTTCCCCTTCAGTCCAACTGTAATACTCATCATTACAGCTGGTTTAAATTTAGCCAGCATGTCCCATTCTCAGCAACAGAGAGTGAGAAAAGTGGAACGCAAATTGTCGTCATATAGGCATTACTGATATTTTTGGTTTCCCAAAATTTATATTTGTAATTTTCAGTTAAATGTATAATTAATATCTGCTTTTCCAACATTGTGTCCTTTCATTTATGTGAGGTTATGTTATGTTATACTTTGCTTTTGTTCATTCTGTCTTTAGCTGTGTGAGTAGTCTGAAGGAAACTACTTAATCTCTTTGCAATATCCTGTTATGCTTCATATATAGCTTGTGTTATTTTAGTTTTATTAAATTTGGTGCTCATCTGCATTATAATCAGAAAGATAGCTAACAAAAATAATGATGCAATGCCTCTAAAGCCTGAACTTTTGGAAGATTAATTTGATGCTTTTTTGCATTTGATGTCCCAGACTATAGGAATTTTGATTGTCTGAGAACAAAAATTAGACAGCTTAAATGTTTTCAAGTTAATAAAATATCTTACTTTTTGTCCAACCATTGTTTTGCAGAATAATGATTAATGAAAACTGATATTATATAAAAGTGGTTTAAGTGTTTGCTTGTAAATGTAATTATTTCACTTAAGAAGACCATGTTTGAGTATGTGAGTATGCTGGAATTTATTCACCATACTTTAAGTCAAATAATACATTGAATTGAAATCCTTAAATAGTATTTAAAATGTACTTAAATAGTAATATTATGACTCTCATAATATTACTATTTAAGTACATTTTATAATATTAAATTCAATTCCTACATCAAGTAGATGAAAAATATGATACAAAAAGTAACTTTTTGGATAGCAAATAACATGTTTATTTACTTCTAATATCCACATGAAAACATTTGCAGAAGTAGACAAGTAACCAATTTCTGATGCCCAGATACCTCAATTTCTCTGACTTACACAGGTCATTCTCTTTTATTGACTGCCTCATGGAGCAACCATTCACAGTTACAACCATGAAGAAAAATCAACTTTATGCCCAAACCTTGCATTTATGACTTTTGCATATCTATCTGTAAGCTGAAAGCTGAAGTAAAATCATAATAAGCACAGTTGCAATTTCACAATGTCTGCTTTGCTTATTCACCAAGTTGTCGGTGCCAATTGTGGTTATTAAACAAGGGCTCCCTATAAAGCCAGACATCTGTTAAATGACTTCATCAGAATTTCTATAGTTATAATCTACCTTTATATGAGCCCTTTCCCCCCAGAAAGTAGATTAAAAAGCCCAGGAGAGCATTCAATGATGCAGTAATTGGATCCACTGAAATTGATGGCTCTTTGCATATTTCTGTGTTTCAAATTGGAACTTATACAGGTAGTTCTCAACTTATGACCAGCACTTAGTGACCATTCAAATTTTCAACAGACACACACCCCGAACTATATATACATACAGATACAGATACAGATACAGATATAGATATAGCCCATAGGAAGACATTGATACACTTAATGACTGTGACTTAATGACCATCACATAAAAAGTCATAAAATCAGGCTAATTATGTGGGTGCCTTGATTTACATAATAAATTTACAATGGAAATTTGGGAGCTCTGTTATGGTCATAAGTTGAGGACTATCTGTGATTGTCTATTAGTAAGTGTAGGGAATGTGGAGATTATTCCATTTGTTTAACATGATGGTCCCTAAACATATTTTCATAGATTTGGAGCCTGTTGAATTCTTTCATTTATTCAGGAGCCAAGAGTTTGACATATAATGAAAATTTAAGAGGATTGTCTTTACCTCTTTCAGGTTGACTTTAGATCCATATTTAGGACCGAAATGGTTTTGAGTGATGAGCGATCTTTGCTAAAAGAAACAGAAAAAGATATTTGGATAAGTTGTTTTTATATACAGGTTGTCCACGATTCATTTAGTGACTGTACGAAGTTACAACAATGCTGAAAAGGTGACTTGCAGTGGTCCCTGTTGCAGCATCCCCACAGTCACGTGATCAAAATTTGAGCCCCTGGCAATCAATATGTATTTACAAAGATTGCAGTGTCTGTGGGTCATGTGTTTGAAACCTTCTGAGCTGGCTTCCAACAAGCAAAGTCAATGGGGAAAGCCAGAATCACTTAACGGCACTTAAGAACTGCAGTGATTCACTTAACAACACTGGCAAAAAAGATTGTAAAATCAGACACAGCTCACCACCAGCTTGTTTAATAATGGAATTTTTGGTTCCAATTGTGGTCATAAGTCGAGGACTACCTGCAATACTTTGGACTATGATTTCATGCTTTCACTCTAATCAAAAAGTATGTACAGAAGAACTGCTCTTAACCCTTAACTGATTCATCTTAAGAAATATTTAAGAGGATTACTGCAGTTCTCAATGCAACCTTTTGGTCGGCATTGATGATCTGAATGAAGTGCTGTTTTCTGAAGACCAGAGAGAACACGCTGCTAAGTGACATGGTGAGAAGAATTGCAAAAAGTAAGTAAATGGAGATATTTTTTAAGGCAGCAGGACGTGGAACCAACTTTCTGGGACTAATACCAAATGTGAGGAGAGCTCTTTTTTGTGAGAATCATGGCAGGAAAGTAAAGTAAAACCTAGCTTTCCTGCCCACGGCGGTCCTGGCAACACTCCTTCTTAATGCTATGAATAGTTTCCCACCAAGGGCCATAGTTGTTAACGATGTTTATCATCTTGTCTAGTTTTTCCTTGCAGGACACAGATCACGTTCAAGCATCATAGCAAGTGGTATCTTCCACCTATAGGAATTGGTTTGTTTAATAATTATTGTGTCATCTCTATGTAATACCTATCTGACGACAATCAAACCTCTGTCATTCTAGATGGTTTAATAAGAGTAGAAATTGTGGGTGAAGCAGCATATGGTTGTAAAAAAGCCAGTGGCAGTTATTGGAAGAGCACGTGTAAAGGCCACTTGATTGATTGGGTGCATTCTCAAATAATCAATTAGTAGCTGCCACGTATCATTCAGAATCTCAGCCAAAATACGTCATTAACTAATTGCAAAAGTATATGCACATTCTCAGTCTAACCAGGACATCTCTGACATTACCATAAGCATTCCATATATGTTTATGCATAAATACATTAAACAACTTAGGAAATGTTACATAATCTGGTCATCTTCTCCATTCAGAGTCGAACCATTAACAAAGCAGTCTATTTATTGTTATTCTCTGTAAATCAACAATGTGGTAAATTTTATTT
Organism: Pareas carinatus; assembly: GCA_032468095.1. Classification (NCBI taxonomy): domain Eukaryota; kingdom Metazoa; phylum Chordata; class Lepidosauria; order Squamata; family Pareidae; genus Pareas; species Pareas carinatus. The sequence goes on from JANHFO010002042.1 coordinate 51,752, forward strand.
TTCCATTTATGCATTTTTCAATGTATTGCTGAAGAACAATCTGCTTTGCAGACCACACTAAAACCACACCGCGGTTTCTAGATATGGCTCTCATTTTGGGTCTCTTGGCCATAATGAATTGAAAATTAACTAAATAATTTTTGTAACTTCCAATACTGAATTTAATGTCTCTAAGGTAATGTAATGGCATACTCAAGAAAGAAAGAAATGAAAAGAGAACATTTGTGTATGGGAATCAATAGAATTATGGCTTCTGGGTATTGAGAAAATGACAAACAGTGGAGATTGGCAGCCAAACTTTAAGTCCAGGTCATTGACGTTCTCAAAATAGGGAATGATCAGAAGATTGTCCACTCGTGCGCTAAATGGTAGCTCCTAATGTGGAAAATCTTTGCAAGATCCAAAAAAAGGTTCTGTGGGTTTCTTCACCTGCTGTAATGATCAGGGGTCATTTCCTTAAATATATTTTTCTTTTCTATTTTCTGCACTTTTTTTCTTAATATTCTTAGTGTTACTTAATATTACTTTGTGTTACTGGTTACCTCTCAACTACGTGACAACAGTCCTGCCTGTGCTACTAGAGGCAGTAGCCAGGTTGGCGTTGGAGTTCCCCAGGCTGATGATACTGGGGGACTTTAACCTACTGTCACTCGGCGAATCCTCAGATAGTGCCCAGGAGTTCATGGGCTCCATGACAACCATGGACCTGACCCAAGTAATTGAGGGTCTGATCCACAAGGGGACACACACCCGTGCCTTGGTATTTCTCTCGGGGCAATGGAGATATGAGCTGGAATTACGGGGTATAGAGATCT